>QLPI01009287.1:8239-20132 GCA_003314275.1 Chroogomphus rutilus
CCCCCCGGAAAACAACGGCTGCGTAGATCTGCTTACAACCGCAATTCAATACAACATTAAGGTGTCCGTCCCCGTGTCGCGGTCACCCCCTACTCCACGCGCTGGTAGAACCCAATCCTCACACAGCTCCGTCATGGCTACGCGCGTAAGAGCAGAGACGAATATCGCACCAGATTTACAGCTAGCTGGCAGGATAACAAACGCGCCTCAAACTGTACCAGGAACACGTACATCTCAGCCCTCCGCAAGGCCAAAGCGGATCACTGGAAGGGCTGGATCGAAGAGGCTAAGGAGAAGGACGTATGGGTGGTCGGAAAATATGCGAAAAACCCTCTTTCCGACGGGTCCCACGCACATACCCTCTCTCTTCAAGAAGGGGGCCAACGGTCAGATAGTTTCAGAAGTACACACAGACGCCGATAAGGCAGCCTTATTCACGGACCTGTTCTTTCCATCTCGCCCGCACAACCTCCCCAATCTACCTGAAGACTCTGACCCCTACCTCTGCTGCTCAAATTTCCTGCACCTGCGCTACATCAAGTCACCCGCCCAATCAACAAAGCCGGCCCCAAGAGAGGATGGCATCCCCAACGCGGTCTTGAAAGAATGCGCGGCCCTCCTAGCGCCCCTGCTGCATGCCTGTCTCTTAGCAGTCCCCACTACTGCATACTTCCCCAAAAGGTGGCCTTCCTGGAAGACCATCGTGCTCCGGAAACCAGGCAAACCCGACTACACTCTATCCAAGGCCTACCGTCCGATTGCAATCTACGACCAATGGGAAAGGTAATCTCGGGGGTAATGACTGACATCACAGTGTACCTCACAGTCAGACACAACCTGCTCCCACCCCGCCACTTCGGGGGTCTACCTAATAGGATGACCGTCGACTCGCTCCTCTATCTGACTCACCGGATCAAGGAGACGTGAAGCAAGCGAAAAGTGGCGACCATAATCTTTCTGTTTTTTAGCGAATGCCTATCCCAATGCAGTAACGGACCGGCTGCTAAGAACATAGCTAAGTTAGGATTCCCGTCTGAAATTGTATCATTCTTTGAGGCTATGCTTAAGGATAGGAAAGCCACACTTAGTTTGGATGACCTCATCCCACTTTCCATTGACATTGACAACGGTATTGGACAAGGGGAAACAGCCTCAATGATCTTCTATCTCATCTACAGCTACGGCCTGGTGACCATCCCTCGAAGAAGCGACGAAGACGGCGGTGCCTGTGTGGACGACAATTTCTTCATGGCCATAGCTGACAACTTTGAAGAATGTGACACGATGCTCAACGATATGCTGGACAAGCAATTGGTCTGGTCCACGGCCCACAATACCCAAGCCGAAATATAGAAGTTCCAGTGCTTGAGGCTCACAAGGCCCAAAGATATAGCTCGGATTGACTTTGTGTACAGACAAACTCGCCTCGTCATCGAATGTGTCGGCGAGGCACGGCTCTTGGGCGTACAGATCGACCAGGAACTCCGTCGGCATCAACCGGCGTGTCTATATATTCATGGTGCTTCCCAAGCTCGAATACCCCCTCCCAGTCTGGTACTCCCCGGTCCACGAGGACCTAACACAGGAAGGCGGACTGGCTCAATAGGACACACCAATATCATGGATAAGGTTCAGAGGCTGGGATGTAAACTGATCACAGGGGCCTCCAGATCAATGGCTACTGACGTCCTATAGCTTCACTCCCGGATCCCACCGACTCAGATGCACCTGGACGACGCCTGTCATCGCGAGGCGCTCAGACTAGCGACACTGCTTAGACCCCGCCCCCTCTATAAGGCAGTGAAGCCCAGCTCAATGAGGCGCCCCCGATCGCATCCCTCTGAAATCCACAACCTCCTCTGGCGTTACAAGATTCGCCCAGACACCATAGAGACAGTGGACTCGACCAGACACCACCCCAGCTAGCGCCCTCAATTTACCGCGCACATAGAAGACAGCAAGCCAGCGGCAGCCAGTACTTTGAGGACGAGGTTGGACGACGTCCAAATCTTCCAGGCAGATCAGGACTCAAAGGCAGCATCGATGCGGTGGCGGTCACCCTTCAAGATGGGCAGGCCTTTCGGTACAGGCTAGGTAAAGACTCTAAACACACAGTCTTGGAAGGAGAAATCGTCGGCGTGATTCTGGCACTGACGCTGCTGAAAATCCATCCAACTGCTAGATCTGCCCTGATTGCCCTCGACAATCAAGCCGTCATCCAGGCTCTGCAGAACACCAGGACCCAGCCGGGACAATACCTGCTAGACTTAATCCACACGCTTATCCGGCGGCTGGAGCGCAAACGCCGTAACCTGCACATCCACTTGGAGTGGTTCCAGGCCACATGGAAATCGAAGATAAGAGCTGGCGGACGAGCATGCAAAGAGAGCGGCCGGAGGGGACGTCTCCTGCACCGACGACCTTCCAGAGCTATTCAGGAAGCGCCTTCCGGTAAGTATCGCAGCCTTGAAGGCCAACCGGAAGACGTCTGTCCTCCAGCGCTGGAGGAAGGTCTGTTCAAAATCGCCCCGCTATGCCAAAATGTCTCAAGTCGACTCGAAACCGCCGAACTGTCAGTCTACAGGATGCTGAGCTCTCCTCCCTGTAGAGCGACTAGTATCCTTGTACAGCTGCACACCGGCCATATGTCCCTCAACTCATTTCTCAAGAAGATAAAAGCCTTGGACTCAGCCCTATTCAAGAAATCCCGCCAGTCGGAGACCGTAGTGCACTACCTCGAATACTGCAAATGATACATAGAGCAGGGCAACCAGCTCAGACACAATGCAGGAAAGGCCAGCCACTCCATTCACCGGCTGTTGGGCGTCCCCAAGATCATCCCCGCTACCCTGTGCTATATACAGTCCATGTGACGCTCTGACAAATACACCGACCTAAGATCCCCGAGCTAATGACCAACTCCTAAGCGTTTTCTTTATTGCGATTCGTTCATGACCAATAAGGTGAATAACAAGGCAAATATTGGTCTCTGGAAGCTTGGTTGGATGACCTCCTCAGGGCTTTTGAATACTAGAGAAGTTATTAGAGTAAAGTCTGGAGAAGGTAGCAATAGATACACCTGTTGAAATTTATTGGTTGTGTGAGCAGTGTTGCATCAGTGGAGCTGCATGTGATCATGAGCTTTATTTGAACTACTATTATATAGTAGATGTAGTATTATATCTATATAGTCCATCAGTTATTTGTACCCAGTACTCCCAAGTCAGGTTTGCACCCTCCTCTGTATCTTCATCCTTTGCACTGCCAAGAATTCTAATGATGTCTATCTGGGATGATATTTGGTAATCTGAGAGATCAGAATTAAGGAGAGGATATGGTGCTGGAGTACAGGTGTTAAAGATTTCATAGTGATATGGAGTTGTTCAACAGGTTTTTATGGCCTGTTTGCTATATTCAGGGGCCACATGACCTAGATGCAGCATATATTATCAATTATGCTTTGGGACCTTCAAGGCCTCTAGATGACAAATGGTAGACTCCCAAAGTACTAGAGCAAGATGCAGAACAGGGAAGTGGAGGGCTGAGGATCAAGGGTGTAGATGAGCTAAAGCAAGAGAAGACTTGAGGCCAGTTTTCCCAGTCTTACGAAAAAAAATGGTAGATAGATTAGTGTAAGGACAACTTAAGCAGGCATTCTACCCTTAGGTGACACATGTCAAGTACATGTACCGAGGATCTGGCAACTTGGCAGTACCAACCAAGATACTCTGTTAGTAACCATGTACAAGTCACTCGATGAGTTGTTCTTGGCTCGACACACATATTGGTCTCATTCCTCACTCCTGTAAGGGCAACCCTCTTTCGGAACTGATCTCGACTGCCGGAGGCTGGAACCAGCGGGACACCATCCAGCCCTGGATGTCCTCCTAGGCCTGACTATGGGACTCGAACCCAGAGCCTACCCACATGCTTCACAGATCTAAGCAGGGGAAATCCGAAGTTCAATTATAGCTACTACCTAAGTACATGTAGGGCTCTCACCTAAGCAGGGGAAATCCAAAGAGGAAAGTCTAAGGATCTCCGCTGCTGGTGAACCTCTTTTATACCCTTTATGTAAGTGGTCTGTGCACTAGCTTATAAATCAACACAGGTGCTTATTCCCGGTTCTGGTCATCATGCTAAGATCATTCCTACCTCCTGCTCGGTTGTCTCTCGGACCTGGGTCTCCTAGCCTCGGAGTTGGGAGGAGTCCCAGATAGGACCTTGGAGTTGAGAGGAGTCCCAGATAGGACCTCGGAGTTGAGAGGAGTCCCAGATAGGACCTCAGACTTGTGAGGAGTCCGACCTTGTTGTTCCACATTCCTTATTCCACATGTCACTTCTTAACCTATATAAGTAGGACATGCATGTACATATTTCCTCATTCTAGGTATTGACTAGGCTTAGGCCCTTCTACTTTCTTCCCCTCTGTTAAGTCCTTGACTCGGGCCGGCATCATCAGCATCCTCCCGAGTATCTGTCTGTTGCAAATAGGTGGCATGCACGCCAAGTAGGGTGCAACACACGAGTACGTTGAAGCCAATGCCACTACTCTTGGCCTGCAGGACTTGGCCATAGTCTGCCCAACCTTTCGACAGTACCCTTCGGCAGTACCAAAGTCCATCAGTAACCAAAGCCTGACAATACACTGGCAAAGGGGGATCCAAAGAGCTCACTAACTACAGTTATATATGTACTATTACTATGACACTCTATTCATATCAGAGATCACTCCCTGTATTGGTTGGATATAGGGCCAGGGTGCTGGTATTGCCAATGACTACTGAAGGTGTGGCTAAAAACTATGATTGATGCCTGCTGATGGTAGCTGCCAATGATAATGCTTATTCAATGTGTGTCTCAGTAGTGCCAATCAGATGTATGCCAAACAAATTGGTCAGTGGGTAGGGACCTGTAGTGATTGGCACAGGTAACCCCTGGGTATTTTATGCCTACCTATACCCATACCCAAGAATACCCGTACCCTTAGCAACAGGTAGTAGGTTATCGCAGGTATGGGTATGGATACCTGCAAGTTCAATGGGTATTGCTTTTACCTGTGGGTATTGGTCTTACCCCCAACCCACAATGGGTATTGCACTTACCCGCCACCTACAATGGGTATAAATTGACCCAATACTGAAATTTAATATATTTTCTTATTATAAAAATTCAGAATTTATGAAATATTACCCATAATAGAATCCCAACCCATAGTACACTCCTTCTCAGGATCAGTGACCTCATCTCCCAATGCAGCCTTGATATCAGCATCCTTCACAAACCAAGTATGCTCCAAGATCCGATACATATAAGGGCTTGAGTCATCTGAGCTGAAAGTCGGTTCCAAAAATAGGGCAAAACAAGAAGGCTTGGCTGAATACACATTCAACAGCAACAGTTGTAGCTTTAAATTTTTATTAGAATTGAAAGAATATAACAAATAATTTAATAAAAAGTTACTTACCAGGAATAGACAGATAATCTCGGGCCATGGATGATAGACAGGGAAAAGTAGACCTTCTCTCATACCACCATTTGAGAGCAATCTGTTACATTCTCCACATCAGGGCTTCCTAGGAGGCAGGATGGAGCTACCAGCAATCCCAATGCAAACAGTATCCTATCTCAGGTGCACCTAGGTACACATCTGCCTTAGGTATAGATGACATACACACAGAGGCAAGTGCACCTGGGCTTCCCAGGAGGCAGGATGGGGCTACCAGCAACCCCAATACAAACAGTATCCTACTGTTATGGACCATACAGCCAAACAAACCCACATTAAACCCCACAACCACCCGCACCGTTTCCGGGACCTTTCCGATCAACCAAAGCCCGAACAACCGACTTCCGAATGTCCGAAATACATCCCAAGGCCCCGCGATTCCGACCCTCCGTAGTCCGTGAATCCGACCCTCCGAAGACTCCGAAAATCAAGGTTCCGTTACGATTGATAACCGACGCGCAGAACTATCGCGTACCTCACTCCCTTGTTCTCCCTTATATTGACCCCTTGTACTCCCTTTCCCCCTTGTTTTATGACCGTCAAAGATAGTACAAGGATAGTCACATGTATATAGTCTTCCAGTCGACTAGACTGTTCGCTAGTACGAATATCAATTTAGTCTCCCACCAGTTTCCGATTCATTTCCGGTAAACTCCGCCTCCTTTCCGAAATTAGGGACAGACGATCGAGGAGGGCGCAACACATAAGTTGAAGCCAAGTCCCTTCGACCTCGAACACCTCAGTGGCCGGATTGAACTATTCCGCGACCTACCCTAAGTTCCCGGCACCTCCGTCCCCGTCCGTAGTCCGTCCGACTTCCGTCTCGGTCCTCGGCCCCGTTACGGACCTTCGCGCTAACCCAGATAACCCCTTCGGAAGTACTAGCTAAGCGCCTGACACGTGGACTTAACACCTACCTCAGGTGCACATCTGCCTTAGGTATAGACGACATACACACAGAGGCAAGTGCACCTGGGCTTCCCAGGAGGCAGGATGGGGCTACCAGCAACCCCAATACAGTCAGGGTCAGGATTGGTCGCTTACAGCCCAGGTGAGACCTGACTGCTCTGCATGGATGCATGTGCCACAACTAAAAACCCAAAAGCAAAAAGACTCAAGAAGGGGCTGACTATCATTGAATGAGCACATTAGACAGGCTTTAGCAACTAAAAGAAATGGAGGCCTGCCGATAAATCCTAATGTCTAGAGATTCAGCTTTCAAGCAAATTCTGGGTGAGATGGGTGAAACAAAAATAATTAAGGTGTCACACCTTCCATGCTTGCAGATGAAATGGGAACAGATCGGTGATGACATAGAGGCCCTGCATAAACATTGAAAAGGTCTGGTAGAAACACCTGTTTACTCGGATGTACAGTGACTTAGGAACAAGTACTAATGCAAACTATCAGAACTTGCTTCCATTAAAACAAGATCACTTATCCAAAGAATGTGGTCAGGCACCACATTGCTGTATAGGGAGCATTGTTGATTGAGGGGATGACAGCCTTCACTTGAGCCTTCAGTGGCTGACCATGATTGTTTATGAACTCAGCTGAATCATTGACGAGTGGAAATGGTGTTGATGGTTCTAGACTATGATGGGCTCAAGTTATGCAATCCTAGACCAAGTATTAAAGGAATGTACACATTGAGAAACTTGCACAGCCTCTCCCATCCTTCTCTCACCTCATACACAAGTAAACATGAGTAATTTCTCTGGAATGAGATGTTTGACTCATTCATTGTGATCTATGAACTCCTGTTGTGTGTGTGTGCAAAGACAGCCTTTGTGATACTTCTCTGCATCCCGAGAGACAGTTAGGGTATTATAGAAAGAAAAAAATCAAAACTGTACTGTCATGATGTCATGATAAACCTCCAACCACTTGGTCCACGCCTTGTTAAAACCCATCTTGTCAGAGAGTTGCATCATATGCATTCATGTATGACATGCACATGTCATATGCATTTGCATATGACATGCACATATCGTATGTGTTTGCATATGGCATGCACACATCATATGCATTCACGTACGAAACACACATGTTGTATGTGTTTGCATACAACATGCATACATTGTATGTGTTCACATATGTCACGCACATGTCGTATGTGTTCATGTATGACATGCATGCATTGTATGTGTTTGCATATATTATGTATGCATCGTATGTGTTCACATATGACACACATGCACCGCATGCATACACATATGACAGGTTTGCATATGACATGCACGTATCGTATGTGTTCACATATGACACATACATGTCATATGTGTTTGCATATGACATGCATGCATTGTATGTGTTCACATACGACAAGCACATGTCGTATGTGTTTGCATATGACATGCATGCATTGTATGTGTTCACATACAACAAGCACATGTCGTATGTGTTTGCATACATTATGCATGCATCGTATGTGTTCGCGTATGAAACACATGCACCGCATGCACACACATATGACATCTGTCATATGTGTATGCGTATGACATGCACATGCCACATGCACACATGTACGACATCTGTTATATGCATTTGCATATGACACTCACATGCAGCATGTGGCCGACATTGGGTATTTGGTAGCATCGTGCAGTGGGCAGGCTGATGGAGGGTATGTGTATGTGGTAACATCTGGTCCACTTGGCTAATGTTAGGTATGTGGTAGCATCCATCCATCGAAGGTTGGTTGCATCGCGCAGTGGGCAGGCTGACAGAGGGTATGTATATGTGGTTTGACACCAAGCTGATGTAAGCGAGGTTGGTGCTGAACCTCGATTACATCAGCCACAAAACATATTAAATAAATTCTGATTTTTAAAATACAAAAATATATTGATTTTGAGTACAGTCACATGATAGGGGTGCGGCTGGGCTTAGATAATAATTTTGCTTACAAAGTGCCAACTAAAAACCCATGTCAAACCTGCCTGCAGGTACAGGTTTTGGCCAGGTTGGAAATCCTGACCCTGACCCTTACCTGCGCTACCTGTACCTGCTACCCGTACAGGTTTCCAGTACCCATGCCAATCACTACACATGTACAAGTTGAATGTGCTGTACATGCTGTACATGCATGCACCGCATGCACCATATGTGCACATGTATGACTTGCATGCAGGTGTGGTGCACACCCGACATCCACTGACCCATGGGAAAAAAACCCATGGGTTGGGTGCAGGTCACCCACATTTGACCCATGAGTACATTTGTTTATTTTCAAATACTCCCAACTAATTTGTTAACCACATATGAATGAGGGCAAGGGTATGTGGTACAGCTATGAACAAGGCCAGCAGAGCAAAGAGAGTACTGTGCTTGGTGTCTGAAGAGAACCCAACTCATGAGCAACAATCAAATATAGTACAGAACAAAATGTCAGTGGTTGACAGGAAAACACTGCAGAAGATCTCATCCACATGTACCTAGGCTTCAATCCTTTAGCTGTCTTCTGGAACATCTCCTGGCTTTAACATCCCTCATACATCTAGCTTGGGTGATGGTTAACTAAGCAGATCCCAATTCCCTTCCATTCGAGACTGTGGTGCACACTTTGCAAGATATCCACCGGTAGATTCTCAGTGAGGAAAGTGTTATTACAATTGAGTTTGAGATGTGCTCGTAGCGATTATCTCCCATATAATTAGGTTTGGAATATCTGGGAGGATATGGCGACGCACTATAGGTTATCGTAACTTGAATGGTCTCCAATCTAGGAATGTGCTTAATTGTGCGGAAATAATAACATTGTCGATGAACGTGTGGAAATATAACGCCTATCAGGGGGAGGAAGGCCAGGTGAATTTTTACATAAAGCACTGGCGGAGGATGTCATTTAGAAGAATTTATAGGCAGCAGTTATGCATCCATTGAAAGCCAAGTTCTTTTTTCCAGCCTCATAACCAAGTCAATAAAGCCGAAAAAAGTCAGATGCACCCTTGCACCATTGGACGCGAGCAGTTGACGTTCATGATTTATGATGGTCTAAGGAGACTCTACATACGGCCATCTTTACAACATTTCTTTCATAAAAACTCATGAAAATCATTTAACTGTAGAGTAGGGTGTTGTGATATCGACTTAATTGGGAAGTAATTTCAACTATGAATCGAACACGTCTGTTGTGGTCTTCGTCCCCCTCGATGGCAGATAGATACAATACAACCAGGGTTGCTTCGAATAGGTGTGATCCACGGTACGCGTAAAAGTACTTGTCAGAAGTTATTCATAACTTTGTGTGTGCTTTGAATGCACCTTTTAGGCGTATGCATAAGATCTCTGTAAATATTAGAAACAGAGAATTGTTGTTGTTCTAGAATCGTGTGTGTGAGAGAGACTCAACTAGATTATTCGAAGCGCTAGGCGCTTATGTTGAACTTATTTAGCGCGAATATGTTTGGAGATTGTTTTAAAAGAGTTATCATGGATGTGTCCGGTCCCTTGGAGACAGGAAGTATAGTTATAAACCTGTTGCGCTTTGAGAAGATTGATGTATCTTCGGATCTTGTCTCTTGTCGCAGAAGAATCCCAACGCTGGTTCCTCAGCAGGCGGAACTCCCCATGCTTCCAACCCGGTACACACACTTTATGAGCAGGTCGCAGGGTGTAGGGGGTATCTATTGGGCAGTAGTATAGATTTTTGGATAGCAGATATATATGCTGTATTTTCTCTAGACTACTTCCACCTCCTCTCTTGTGGTCCTTTTATGCTAGGATAAATTAAATGCAAGAACTATCTAGTGTGTTCTCCAATCCGGTACTCTTCCTTTATGACTCAAGTCCGAAATACCCTCAAGTACTCCCTTACCCTAGTGGATCCTCTCCCTCGGGTTAGGCCTAACTCCGGTACTCTTCTGGATCTTCCTAATAATATTCATTCACATGTATCGGCATCAGAAAGACTGGGCTGTGTCTTTCCGGGGAAGCACAGGAGGGCGGCGCCCCCATAGCTAGAATTGAGACAAATTCCAAATTGTAGTTATTGCCAGTCTTCATATCAATATTTATCTAGCGGTGCCCATAGCCCAGTTCCAGCTTTGTAACTGATTAGAATTTATTTTATTCACCAGCAAACTGAGTTGTGTTTCTAATAATTGCAATTTAATTTACTAATAATTTGGTGACTAGTTGAGAAAGGGGATGAGGTCATAGGCGTATGGTTTGGCAACGGTCAGGGTTCAACTTCCGCTGGACCCACTAATTTCGAGGACAAAGGCTGATGCCTGGAAGCGAATGTTTGAGGTTTGAGGGTTGTTGGTGTGAAAGAATCAGTAGCTGCCTTCCAACTGGGTGTTAACTCGAGGCAAATCTTCAGGGGACGAAGAATCTCCTTCTGCATGCCCCATACGTTAACACCATTGGCTATTGTTAAACCATACTATGACTTTTGTTTTCTTGTTGTTATTTTTTGCCCAATATTTAACTTTTGGATGTTGGGGAGTTGACATATGCATGGACTAATGGAGTGGCCTGTAAGTCATTTAATCTGGGTTATGATCTGGATTTCAGCTCGAAAGACACCCAAGCCGATAATTAAACGACCATAATTTTCTGCACCGTTAGAAAAAGAAACTATTTTCCTAGTAATGGGGATGCACTTCAATGACGAACATTTGTGATAAGACGCCTTGGCACGACAACCGGCTATACTACTGATCAAAATCATCATGACTTTCGTCTAGAAACAGTTGAACTATAGATTACTTGATTCTGAGAGTGAGACAGAAAATGGGAAAATGGGATAGAAAATTTGAGTAATTATTATTCTAATACATGTTTGTATTATATACTAAATCTCCTTGTGCACGTCCCTTCCCAGAGACGCGTGAGAATTGACGCGTTGTTCACGACGCGTATGTGTTCCAGATATGGCTTACATGTTACAGCGCGTGACACAAATACGCTGTACGCAGCGAATGCGATGACTGAGATGTGGGAAATGCCCCCTTGGTTACAACATTTCGCGCCTCGAGTTTGTATTTGTGTATATATAGTGGTGGAACGAGAAGAGACCATTTCTCAAGCTGAATAAAACTATTGAATAGGGGATTATCTGCTCGCATTAACTCATTACACTTACGAAGGGGATTAGTCTTCCTTTGATCAAGAAAATTTGCACTTCCTGAAGATCTGTGGTATGTTGAATTTGCGAGATCCGGAAGAACGTGGTGCCTTGATCGGTTACTGTACTGTCGCGATGGAATTGAATTGAAGAGGAAAGCCATCGGCATCATTGGGCACACGTTTCGACCATTCAACCCTATCACCGTAGCACACTATGACCGGACTAGTGGGATTTAAAACTTCAATGATCACTTCTCTACAGTGCTTTGGCAAAAAGCTGTTGCTGTTACTATTGCTGTTGCACTACCA
>QLPI01009292.1:0-12372 GCA_003314275.1 Chroogomphus rutilus
AATCTGTATTGTGAAGAGATTTCGAGATTTTCGATGTGAAGAGAAATAAAATGAAATTATAGTATAAGAAACGCTGGAAAAACAACTTTTGGTGTAAAGGATG
This sequence comes from Chroogomphus rutilus, assembly GCA_003314275.1. Taxonomy (NCBI): domain Eukaryota; kingdom Fungi; phylum Basidiomycota; class Agaricomycetes; order Boletales; family Gomphidiaceae; genus Chroogomphus; species Chroogomphus rutilus. The sequence continues at coordinate 104 of QLPI01009292.1, forward strand.
ACAGACCAAAACGACATCTGCGTCGCGTACGACAGTATCCGACAAGGCCAATGCAATGACGATCCTGAGCTTCGTTGGTGTCACGAATCCGTAGACGGCGAGGTCCTCCATTGAATACAGCAGCCCGAGATAGCACTCGTTGTGTTTCGAACTCGCAGCCACTACTCTTGCGCATACATGTGATAAGTTAAGAGGATACACGATGGTACTCAAAAATGAAAAGAAAGAAAAAAGGGAGAGTTGGGTACCCGAAATAACAAAAAAAAAAGGCGTACATCTTTCTTCAATTACATCAAGGCTAGTGTGAGCGACATAGTGGTACTTGAGCTCATCTTCCTTCTTGGTGAAATTTCGGACGAGGATCGGGTGGTTTTGGGGAGAGATGAATGCGACTGCGTTCAGGCGCATCGGAGTAGGCATTATAAGAGCGCGATGACTAATGTATTGACATCGGTCACGTGATCATCTCAAAAGTGAAACATATTGGCAAACTCCGGGGGACGATGTTGGTGAATTCATCTGATTGACACTGGTGTAAGCTGGTATACCCCAAGCGGCACGCATTACATCAATACTCCCCTTACATCTGATGAACACCCTCCAAGAATGTCTTTGTACCCTATCAAAGCCATTGCACACCCTAGCGAAATATATGCTCTATGTGCCTCAGGTGAATAGCAATCATGAACTTGGTACATATGTCCATATCTGCACACTTGCCATGGAAAATCAATCAGCTCTTGTCTATGACTTTCAGATACATTAAAGACTGAGTGATGCTATCCAAGGAAGATTGGTATTCATATGGGTGTGGGCTGTCCATATCTCAAACTGGTGCTGAGCTCCTTTTATAAAATTCTGCCATTCCTCCAGAGCTTGGATGATGGCTAACATCTCCTTATCATGGATCTCATAGTTTTTTTCTTGGAAAATAGGATAGACTAGGTTTCTGATGGGGGATTTTAGAAGTATTTTCTACACTAGGAATTTAGGAAATGGTGGGACAACTAAGAATAAAATGAGGATTTTTGTAGCATTTTTTGTGTGTTTATGAATGTAAATTGTGGAGTTATAGCTATTCTACCTCAGGCTGAACTCCTGGGTTTTGCTTCCACTTAGGTACTGTCCCAGGAGACTGGCCTGAGTGCCAAAGCATTGGTTTACTAATCTAGGCTTGTTTCACAAGATAGAAATAATATAGAGAAGTGTAGAATAATATTATGAGATACTGGGAACATATCTGTCAGGGGACTACTGGTTTACTCGTTTTTCTTTCCTTTTCTCCCTCTTATTCCCTTTGTTTTCCTTATCTCTTTTGCTTATGTTACTTCCTTAATCATTTCTTTATCTTCTCCTTTTATATTTTTACTGTAATCCTTTTCCTTTGATGGAAACACCTCTGACCCTCTGAAAATCTGTTAGATTCTAGTTGCTTGGCCATCCTTGGACACCATTTGCTCACCTGCTATGAGCCATTGATGACAGGGCATTGAGTAATACTTTGTTCAAATTTTCTATCCCCAACTGATTTGTGGTACCACTGAGCCCACAGTTTCCACTCAGTGCTCAATCTGACCCTCTGAAAATTCCAATCAGCAAACCCTGACCAATGCAGACCCTCTATCATTTCATAGATAAATGGTACTAAAACTCTGTAGATCATTTCTTCCCAGACTAGAATCTGTTAATAACCCTGTTAAATACCTATCACTGAACCATTGACATAAATTAAACCATGGATTTTTTGAGAATTGCAGGGCATCCTCCGAATCTCTACAGAAGGCCTCACCACCATACAGGCGATGAACCCATGACCCTTCACTGCCATGCCCACCTTCAACTCCGACATTAGGACAACCTAGTTAGATGATGGGACTTCTATCCTAAAGAGGGGGAAAGCAACTGACAACCACCAGTATCAACTCAGTCATCCTGGGCAAGACAACCAGAAACAAGCTACTCAATCTAACTCTCTCAAACTCCAGACACTTGTCAACCCTAAACTAGGACTTTTCCCAACTTGACCTTAATGACCCTAGAAAAGAAACATCCCTCAAGGCCCATCACACCCTGGATGTCACTTCTTTCACAGATCAGGCTAAGCCATCCAATAATACATTTATTCCAAAGTTCCAACTATACTATAGGATCTCCCAAGTCTGGCCCAGAGTCATCAAGATCCTCTTTATCAAACAAACTCCCTACTAGCCCTAGCATTAGTTTCCCCCCCAAGCTTTCTCACCTCCTTGCCCTTTTCCTTCCTACCCGGCCCTAGTACCAGGCCTGCTATCCTAGCAGACCTTCCCGCTTTAGGTATCTGATCCTCTCTCCCTGACTCATGCATCCAGGGCATATGGCCCCCTTCCTCCTGAAGACTCCAGAACCTTCCATGACTCCAACCCCTCTGATCCCAATGCCCCCAACAATCCACCAAAATGGCATTCCACACTTCGGAGGCATCCACTCCCTGCTTTGCCTCATCCCCAAGGTCGTCAAGCCAGTTGACAATTTGAGTATTCCAACTTTCCAGTCAGACCAGGCAGTTCCAGATCTGCTCTAAGATGGCCACCATCTCTGCATACCCAACCTTCGGAGGTGAAGGAATCACCACCTCAAGCTTTTTCTTCTTTGAGGTGGATGCTTTAGGCACCTTCATCTCCTCTTAAGCCTATTTCTTCTGGGAGACTCCCCCAACAACTGACACTCTGTCAATCTTGCACCTTATCCTACTATTTTGACAAGGTATGCAAGTTTTGACCCATGTGGTCTACTTGCAGTTCCTTCCCCACTTGTGGCAATAATGGCAAGACCTTTCTCCCAACAATGAGGGGACCTCCAGAGTGGTAGCCTGATGATACAGATCAGGATGTTGTCAGGTCAGTTTCCAATAACTGGACTCAAAGGGTCTGAGACCCACCTCCCTCCTGGCAACCCACATATAAGGGCAACTTACTTAGGTACTGATCCTGGGAAACTGCTGGAAGCTAGAACCAGCAGGATACCACCCGGCCCTAGCCTTCTCCCTAGGCCTGACTCAGGGACTTGAACCCTAAAGCCTACCTACAGAGCCAATCAGATACTGGTAAGGGGATCCAGAAGAGAATACTATTAAAAGAGGAGACTAAGTACAATATCAATGCATACCTGGTAAGGGGATCTAGAAGAGAATGAGGTGAGGATCCCTTACCTAAGCAGCAAACTATATAGTTAGTGACTGTGACACAAGTAAGTCATGTCACAGTCAGTGAAACAGAAGGATTAACTAAAGAATCTACAAGAGAAGAAGGATATCAATAAGGGATATACAGGGAAAAAGAATAAGCATTAGTAGGCAAGGGGCTGTCTCCTAATACCATGTTGAATTTCTGTGGTGCTGAGCAAGGACCGCGGAAAAAGATGACTGTTTGACTTGAGCGGAGGTAATGGCTCGTTGCAAACAGATGAGGAATTACAAATCATCCGTGACTAACGTGACATGGCAACCAATGTACAGATGCTGGTCTAACTATTCCAACACACCTCCTTGAGCGGCATCTGCTCTTCATGCACCTCCTGAAATCCAAACTCCTCAACTTCTATCTCAGATCACCAGATCCTATGCTGATTACACATGCGCATCCAGGGGTCTGTAAGTAGAGTAGATTGGAGATCCCCTAGGTGGTGGGAAGAACAGGCTTCCAGTAGGCCTGGCGTACTTTCACTCGGTACGCCTTCCCGGTTTGGTTACAACAGGCTTTCACTCAGCCTGGTACACTTTCAGTAAGTGCGGACTCCGATCCAGTTTCAAGTCATAGAGGACTCCGGTCCAGTTTACGTCGTGGAGGACTACGATCCAGTTTACATCGTGGAGGACTACGATCTAGTTTAAAGTCATAGTGGACTCCGATCTAGTTTAACGTCGTAGCGGACTCTGATCTAGTTTAAAGTCATAGCAGACTCTGTTCCAGTTTGGGCTTTCGAGGTTCCGCAGTTCCTATCAGCACCTGCGGTGGTGAACGGGAGCAACCCGTGATCTGTTTGTGTTGAATTTCTGTGGTGCTAAGCAAGGACCGCAGAAAGGACGACTGTTTGACTTGAGTGGAGGTAATGGCTCATTGCAAACAGATGAGGAATTACAAATCATCCGTGACTAACGTGACATGGCAACCAATATACAGATGCTGGTCAAACTATTCCAACATACCATGCCTCATGCACCAAGAGGTTCAAAGGGTTTTTGAGCCTTGTAGATCCTGCCCTGCTTATCTCTGCAAGACTGACATTCCTTCTCTGCCTCCCATGCAGAAGTACTGGGCCCAGCCATGGGCAACATGGGGGCATCCTCACCACCCTTGGGATTCTCACAAGCCAGTGTCATGGCAGCATCCAAAACAGAGGGAGTACTACATGACGACAAGGAATTGCCATCCTTGCTAGTGGTTTTTTGGGGATATTTCTATCCCTGAGACCCAATAAGGGAGCAAAACCTCCCCAAGGCTGCTCATCCTCCCCACCACTCTTCCATCTCCCAATCCTCTGCCAGGAGCGCACATTCCAGGGCCAGACTCTCCTTTTTAACCACATGGGCTTCTTCCTCCATCCTCTTCTCTTCCACAACCCTTTTCTCCTCTGAAACCCTAATTTCCTCCACTTTCTGATCTTCCTCCTTTTTCTTCTCCTCCGCCAACCTCTGAACTTCTGCCAACTTCCGGACTTCCTCTGTCAACCTCTGGATTTCTGCCAGTTTCTGGACTTCCTCAGCTTTTTAGGCCTCCTTAGCTTTCCAGGCTTCCTCCCTCTTTTTCTCCCCTTTCTCCTTCAACCTATCATAAACTCACCCTCAAAGGCCTAAGCCTGTCCCAAAAGCTCTGCTTTGAGTTCCTATTCAAAGCTCAACATGGGGGAAGGCAGGAGGGACCCCATAGGGGAGAAGAGCCCCCTTTTTATAAGGCAGTAGATTATGGATGCTTGGAAAATGCCTTTTACATTCCAAAACACCTAAGAAAATTCCCACATCATTTCCACCCAATTCACCACATGAATAGGCATAGGACCTTGAGGGCTTGGTCCTAGTGGGGGAATACTATCATGGCCCATACTCCTCAAACAAACCTATTATAGTTTGTGCAACCACCCACACCTTTCCAGGGATTTTCTGGCTGTATTTATCAAGAATGATCCCCTGACTGCCCTTTCTGCAATTCCTTTCAATAACCTGAAGTTCCACAATCCCAAATTCCCACAATTCCATAACCACAGTTCTGCTCTTACAGTAGGCATCTCAAAGGATCACTGCATACCTAACTCTCTTGTTCTTTGTTTTCTATTGACCCCTTGTATTTCCTCCTTCCCCTTGTCTTTAGACCAGACAGTAGAAAATACAAGGATAGTTTACATGTATATAACCCCCAGTCAACTGGACTATTTACCAGTACAAATATTGACTTAATTTGTGTCCTAGTTCCTAACTTAGCTTCTGGCTTACTTCCAACTTAGTTTCTCATGCATTTCTGACTTTCAGAAATTAGGGACAGATGATTGAGGAGGGTGCAACACATAAGTTGAAGCCAAGTCCCTCTAACCTTGAACACCCGAATGACTAGTTATACAAGTCTAATACCGTGACCGACCCCCACCCTAAGTCCTGGCACTTGGTCGCCCATTTTCTAACCATATCATTTCTGTAACCTTGACCTTACAACCCCTTGACTTCCTTCATCCTAGGAACTACCATCCCCCTGTGGAATCCTTCAGAAACCTATGAAATCTCTTTGGTATTGTTTATATTAAGCACCTGACATGTGGATTTAACAACTGTGCCATTGGGATCTTTGACACTGCACAGGAAGTTGGAGGCTGCATCCTTAGGAGGTTGACAGTCATGTGCTTGGCTGAAAGTATGTCTGGGCAATGTGCTGTGTGAGTTTTTGCATTATCATAAAAAAACACATGTGTGTCATCTGGGTAATCCTTATCCAGAATGTCCATAGCTTGATTTGCCTGTTTAAGGATTTCATCATTGGTGAAGTAACCATCACAATTCTTTCCTGCTTTGAATATAATCCTAGTACTGTCATTGCTGATAATCTTTCATAGACATGTGGTTTTCTTTGAAATATTGCTTGCAACTGACTCACCTATTTTTTACTTTCAACCAGCCATAGTCTGGTGACACAAAATCTGCAACCATTTGTGATGGCCCTTTAGCTTTTGCATATGGTTTTGCACTCTCACTTGAGTGAACCCAACATAGAACACGACAATCATATGTGTAAAAGGTTGACTCATCATGCACCCAGATTAAAATCCACTGATCTGAGCCTAGTGAACCAGGTAGCAGTCCTGGTCCAGGCTTATCCAGGCCATTAGCTGCCTTCCAAATGGTTTCAAGTGTGCCATCCTTGGTCCATTGGCACATATAGGGTTGGATGGAGGCCACAAATGGGAGAAAGATATTTTGTCAGTAAGCAACAATATCTTCACACTTATGGCCATCCTTATATTGACCTTTTAGCTTTTTCTTCCAACAGTAATCCTTTTTTGCCATCCATCTGCATGCTATTCGTTTAGAAATCGACATTTTCAAGTTAAGCTGCTCCTTCATTTCTGGTGTATGAAGGAACTGAACCACATCCATGGCACAGACATACTTGCCTTTTGATTGCAAGTGAAAACAGATTTCTTGTACCAAACCTTCATCCTCCAGAATTGTTGAATTGAATTTCCCATACTTATGTTTTGGAATGTTTGTTGGATCATGGATAAATTTATGTATCCACTCACATAGCTGTCTTGCAATCCATTCGGGATTCTTGCCTGCAATGCTTGCCGCTTGCTTGGATGCTGCAATCCATCTTTGGTATCCATTAAATCAATAAATGCAGAGGAAGTTACCCATTAGATTGAGGCATGTAAGAAGTGTGTAATCAAAGCCTGTGTCTATATAGCCATCACCTGCCTGTCAAGTCCACGATACTGAGTTCCGATTCACTCGGTATTACCGACCGACCGACCAACTGACCTTTACCCATACTATCCTCACTACCATGTGGTCTCGGCTCAGCATATCCGGTACATTGTCTAGACTATCTCTCCCACCTATTACTTCCACCTCTCACTATTCCCTCATTTCCCAACCATTTCCTTATCCGTCCTCTCCCATGACACTCGATGTCCACTTATTATTTCAGTCATGGCCCTATTGTTTTATCTTCGGCCATCCTCCATTGTCTTATTCTCATCCACTCCTTCATTATTTTATTCTCAGCCATACTCTATTATTCTATTCTCGCCTACATTTCTTATTCTATTCTTGTTCACTGTGAACAATGCCTCCACATGGTTTTTCATACCTTATTGTTCTCCATTTCCTACACCACCCTGTTCTACATCTTGCTTCTTAACCCATATAAGTAGCAGATGTATGTAGATAGTTCCTCACTCAGAATATCAACTTGGCTTAGACCCCCTCATCCGCCTTTCCCTGTCCAAGTCCTTCACTCAAGCCGATGCCCTCGGCCCCTTTGCCAGTCCCGCTCCTGTCCAAATAAGTGGCATGCACAGAACAGCAGGGTGCAATGCACGAGCACATTGAAGCCTAGCCACCTCGAACAGCCTATAGGACATTGATCGAATCCTCAGCCTCACCAAGTCCTGACACTGCCTTCCTTTCTGGCAGCAGAATTTGCTTAAGATCTGAAATTTGTAGGTTGACAAGGTCAGGGTTTGGTGGTGGTCTGGGTGATGGTTGTGATAGAGTCCACTTTGAGATAGTTTCAACATTGTCCTGAATAACCTCAGGAATGTCACCCAGGTTATCCTCCTCTCGCTTAGGCCCATTAACTTGGGTAACCATAGGTATGTCATCTTCTTTCCTATCTGTGGTATCTAATATTATACTCCCTTGATCTGAATCTGAATCTATTTTGACTTCCTTGAGAGCAGATGGTGTTACGATGCAAAGGAATGATGTAATCATAATAATACGTAAAATCTCCCAAAGGTGAAACAATGGCGAGGTTCAGGGCAGGGCAAGGCTTTAACTTGTATGTTGTGCCCACCAGATTGCACAAGCCCTAATTTCGGAAAAAGCGAGACAGAGAATTAACTAGTAGAGAATCAAGGTTGATTATCTGACTGAAGACTGAACTACTGAAGTACAAGATCTTTATACTACTTTCAAATCTACTAGGAGTCGAAGAGATTCCTATAATAGAATGAGAAAGCTGAGGATTATGAAAAGTGAGAATGGAAATACTATGCCCCAAATAATGATCTCCTCCATGACATTGGGGAGTGACGTGTCACTCCGATTCCCAATGGAGTTACCCTAAGGAACATAATAGCAGATCGGATATAAGAGACTGAGCGGAATTGCAAATAAATAAAAGTAGAGCAAAACGTAAATGAAAGGATATTAAACGTAAATGAAGACGGAATGGAATAGCGAGCATATAGAGTGTGACGTAAATGAGTGGAGTGAATTGACAGGAGCATGTGACGCCAAGACGGATACACGAGGTGCATATAGTCTGTGGGCTGAGGGAATATTGTTGAATAGCGAGCGAGAGCAGAGTTGGGCTGAGTGGGCTGAAAAGAATAGTCAGGTATGCCAGCATATGGTTCCTAACAGCTGGCTGCTTTGATGACATGCCACCAAGAAGGACATGTATATCACCAATAGCTCCATCCCACATTTTTGCTATCCAGTCCTGTTGCTTCTTTTTATTGTGCTATTGTGTCTGTATGGATTGGACTGTGCCTTTTTTCTTATATGGTCCCCATTGCTTAGTTTTGTCACTGTTTTACGATCCAAAAAATTTTGCCAATTGTTTTTTCCCTTTTGAAAGCCACTTCTCAAGGTCATTGAGGTCATGCACTGGGACATCATTGTCTACTGACAGCTAAGACAAAGTAGATGCTGATGAATTTTGGCTTTGTGAGAAATCTCCACTGAATAAAAGGCTTTGGGCTCCCTCCCTATTTGAATCAGGTTGTGCAATTTTCTGCTTCTGTAGGGAAATTCTTTTCAACAATTCATCCTGAACAGTTTAAAAGGTTAAACCTTGATGGCATGGGTCCCAAGGTTAGACACTGTCCGGCTTCTCTTGAGTTTAGGCATCTTCTAGTAGATTTTTGACAGCAACAGAGACCTCAGACTGTCACTATTACCAGGGAAATGACTTTCTATATATGGAATATTTCCTTATATAACTGATTATGTCAGCACAAAAATTTTGTGACCAAATTTTTTTGACAGTGTCAGACTGCTTAAAAATGTGATTATGAATTTTGGGAAGATGTTTGAAAGTTTAGATATACTACATTTGCAATATTGATTTTTTTTAGAAAGTAAAACCAAGAATATGTACTTATAGTTCTATGCCATTGATCTGTGGTCTCAGAATCAATTTTTTGTTGATGTTGCCAGATCCTTGTGCAAAATGGTGGATGTGACACTTGAGTCATGTGACCTTAGCTGTCAAGCTTCGGGAATGCCAAGATGTTGGATGGGAATGGCCAAGTCCTACAGGCCGGAAATAGTGGCTTTGGCTTCAATGTACTTGTGCGTTGCGCCCTACTTTTCCATGCATGCCACCAATTTGCAACAGATGGGGTACTTGGGAGGATGCCAATGATGCCGGCCCGAGTAGAGGACTTAACAGAGGAGGAGAAGGTAGAAGGGCCTAAGGCTAGTTGATACCCAGAATGAGGAAATATGTACATGCATGCCCTACTTATATAGGTTTAAGAAGTGACATGTGGAACAAGGAATGTGGGACAATAAGGTATGCAGAGCATGTGGGTATTGTCCACAATGAGTAAAATTAGAATGAAAGAATGCAAACAGGGATAGAACAATAAAAGATAGAATAATAGGAATGTGGCCAGGGATAAGACAATAGGGAGTGCCCGACTAAAACAATGGGACCATGGCTGAGGATAAAACAAGGACAAAATGTCCCGAAGTGAGGTGGGTTGAGGAATAAGGAACAGACGGGGTAGGTTTAATGGTTGGTAGAATGAGGAAGTGTGGACAAAGGATGGGGATGGGGTTGTGGAGGGTGTATGTGCCGAGCCAAGACCAGCGCACTAAGTAATTTGCATGTGGCTTGGTCACTTGGGCGTGGTCGTAGTCCGATGTACTTGGTCAGCACTGCTGAATTACCGGACACTCGGTACGTGTACTTGACATTAGCAGAAACCATTTGTCTTCTACCTTAGAGTAAACAGAATGTTGCATGTATGTATAGACTCATCTGATATCATCTTAGTTCTTAAACCTACCCTTAGTAGATTGCTTTTCTATTAGGAACCATATGCCGGCATGCCCGACTATTCAATTCAGCCCACTCAGCCTAACTCCATTCTCACTCACCTATTCAACTATACACCCTCAGCCCTTGTATCCATCTTGGCATCACATGCAGCTGTCAATTTGCTCCACTTATTACATCAATCCCCACATGCTCGCAAATTGTCAAGAACTGAAAGGGGACATAGGTAATATCTCCTAATGTTGAAACAATAGCGAGGTTTGGAGTAGGGCTTGGCTTCAACTTATGTGTTGCGCCGTCCAGACCTCAAGATCCCTAATTTCATAATGCCAAGGACCATAATGCTGAGGTGGATCATAATGATGATATTGGGCGCATAGGTAGAGATGAAGTAGAGCAAGACAGAAGTGAATGGGGGAATCTTAGTCGATATTCTGACTGAAGAACAGACTAACAAACATACAGGTTTTATACTGATTTCTTTATCTATGAAGAGTCCATGTCAAATGGAAATGGATAGATGAGAAATGCGAGGATCGAAATGAAAAGCAAAGTAAACAGATTATACTATAAATGGAAAGTGGAGCAAGAATATAAATGGAAACATAAAAGCGAGGTGAATGAATGTATACTATAAATAGTAATACAATCATGTGGTGTCGGAAATATGAGCATGTGGTGTAACAGATATAAAAGAGTGTAGCATGTGATGCCAAGATGGAATATAGGATAGATTGAAAATGTGAGGGTGATTGTATGGCTGAAGTGGGCATATGCTGAATTGCCTAATAAGGAATGGGGAACTCAGCCATGTCATCCTAACACAAATCCATTTTCACTTCATTTACATTTAATATCCTTTTTATTATGTTCCACTCCACTTTCCTTATTTGCAATTCTGTTCTATCTCTGATATCTGATCTGCTACTATGTTCCTTATAGGGTAACTCTTGGGAATCAGGGTGACACATCACCCCTCAATGTCACAGAGGAGATCAAGATTGGGACATAGTATTTGTGTTCTCACCTTTTCACGATCCTTGGACTTTCTTATCTATTATAAGAATCTAGTCGACTCCTGGTAGATTTGAAAGTAGTATAAAGAACTTGTACATTCAGTAGTTCAGTCTTCAGTCAGATAATCGACTAAGATTTTGACTAAGCTTCCATCTGTTCATCTTAGACTTAATTTCTGTCCTCACTCTTTACAAAATTAGGGTCCAGTGTGATCTGGTGGGCACAACATTAAAGTTGAAGCCTTGCCCTACCCCAAACCTCGCCATTGCTTCGACCTTGGGAGATATTATGTTTATTACGACTAAGTCATCTTTTCATATCGTAACATTTTCCAATAACATCAGTTAAATACCAGAGGTAGTTAGATGCTGTAGAAAATTTTTCACATCCATATTACATGGAATATACCACACTTTTGCAATTTTGGCTTTTTTTTCACTCATTAACTATCAGTAACAAAACTGTTTGAATGAGACCTGGGATATGAAATATTCACATCTCAGGAAGTTCTATATCAATTTTCTAGATTCCTAGTCTAAAAATTAGTGAAGATCATAGAGCATATGTTATCATATTTCAATGATTTTAAAAATTGAATTGAGTTTCCTATTAGATACACAATTCAAATTTTCCAAACTTCCAAACAGTTTTGTTGCTTACTATATAAGCTGCCAAATTAAAATTATTAGGCTTTTCTTTCTTTTCTTTCTTTTGGTGTTTTCTAATTCTGTTTGGCTTAAATGATAATGATGGTGATGATGGTAATAATAATAATAATAGACAGCATGATATGGAATTCTAATTGCAGAGAAATGTCAAGCAAGCAACATACTTGTTCTGAAGTGCATGCTGTAACATCTTATTGTAAACCTTACATATAGGCTGTATCAATTTGGCTTGGATAAGGGATGGTGATTTCTGGTATCCAAACTGCTACAGTTGCTAAGATCAACACAGGTTATAATCCCATTTGGGAGAAAGTTAGAAGGATCTTGA
>QLPI01009299.1:0-19224 GCA_003314275.1 Chroogomphus rutilus
GTATTTTAGTCGGTACCGCCGAGTTACTGGATCCTTGGTACGTGTACTTGACACAATTTGCGCAAATTGACCCTATTGGGCAAAACTTAGCTCAAGACCAATTGTTCTCTAAGAAGTTCATCGAGGGCGGAACAGAGACCTTACCAGCATATATATCTGCACTACAAAAGTTGAGGGAGGACTGCGGTGGACTAGGCATAAGCATATCAGATGCAAGATTCACTGGAGTTCTTACCTTGTCAATGCCATCACCGTTATGGGACCCAGTGATAGGATCACTTGGTGGCATGCTGGATCCTAGACTGGTTATCTCGCATCTTCAGACCAAATGGAACAGAAGACAGGGGAACTCAACAACCAAAAAAGACACCAACGTAGTGTTCTAGACTGGCTCAAAGACCACAGTGAAATGTGAAAACTGTGGGAAAACAGGTCACACAAAAGCAAAATGTTGGGGAAAAGGTGGCAGTCAAGAGGGTCAGCACCCAGAATGGTTCAAAGGAAAAAAGGACCCACACACCTCAAATGTAGTCAAAACGGTCTCATATTCACATATCATATGGGCTTATGGACATGAAGGAAACCAAAACATGTGGTTTGCAGATTCTGCTGTAACCATTTATGTAACACATGACCGAAATGACTTCACCTCGTACCACAAATACGAATCTAACCAAATAATCAAAGCATTTGGAAAAAATGAGGTACAAGGGATAGGTGATGGAGATGTACTTGTGGAAACCAAATATCAAGGCAGAATCACAAAGATCCAACTCACAAAAGTCATGCATGTGCCTGGAGCCGAAGGGAAAATTTTGTCACTCAAAGTCCTGGACTAAATGGGATATGAGAGCTGCATAGTCAATGGACACATCTACATCATGAAGGGTACACATACCCACACACAAGCTACATTGGGAGGAGAACTGTATGAGATTGACCTGAGAGTCATACCCTCCCAGGAATCTGTACTAGCTGCCATAAAGAGGGATCCATTGGCCACTGACTTGTCGACTTGGCACAGATGGTTAGGTCACCTAGGAGACACATTAGTCAAGAAGCTGAATACTAGCGGCATTGTGAAGGGAATGGTCATGACTAACCTCGAGCTGAAAGGATTATGTGAAGACTGGTGGTTGGAAAGATGGACGAAAAACCTTTTGTTGCCAGAGAAGATGGAGATACTCGTCTCTTTGGCACTCTGCATGCCGACTTGATAGGCCTGGTGAATCCTGAAGCAAGGTGGTCTCATGCCAAATACTGCCTGGTCGTGAACAATGATCGCTCAGGCTTTGGATTCACATTTAACCTAAGGCAAAAAAGCGACACCGTCAAATCGATCATCAAGTTGGATAAGTCAATCGAGACAAAATTCCAAAAAAGGGTACATACCTTGCAGGCAGACAATGGAGGGGAGTTTTTGAATGATGCCCTATTGGAGTACTGCCGAGACAGGGGGATCTCCATAGTGACATCAATCGCTCATACCCCAGCTATGAATGGTCGAGCTGAAAGAAGAAATCGGATCCTCACCGAAGGCACAAGAACCATGCTAAAGGACTCAGACCTAGGGAAAGACCTCTGGGGAGAAGCAATTGCAACTCACATGTATATCTGGAACTATTGCCTGTCAAGTGTGCTTCCTAATGGAGTGACACCTTACGAAATAGTTTATGGCGAGCGTCCTTCAATTGGTCACCTAAGGGTCTTTGGAGCAAAGTGCTTCATAAAAATACCGGCTGAGACACGCACTAAATTAGATGACAAAGCCAAAGAGTGTCACTTAATTTGTTATGAGGGCAAGTCCATATATATTGTGACCGACAAAGACAGGAAAAGAGTTTGGACAAGGAACACCATATTTGTTGAAGGACCAGGACACCGAATCCTGACCGGGGAAGACAGAGATGATTCAGATTCAGACTTCATGAACTCAGAAAAAACCCTGCATTAGGTGACAATGCTGCCAAAGATGAGATAAAGACATGGAGAACTAGTGCAGAAGTCTGGGGAACAGAACCAGTCAGACGATCAGATAGGATAAAAGAACAACACTCAGCTGACAGAGTACTGGTCACAACCACAAGCAAGGACAAGAACATAGTAGACATCAGAAATATATGGATCCCATGCTCACATTCAGAGGCAATGAAGTTACCAGAAGCAAGGAAATAGGGAGAAGCGATGGACTATGAGTTATCCAAACTCGATGAGATGAACACATGAGAAGAGGTAGAAAGGAAAGACATACCAGATGACATGGATATCCTACCAGGGATGTGGGTGAATACAGTAAAGAAACAAGACTCCAGCAAACAAAGGTTCCAATTGCAATGGGTGGTACGTGGAGATCAGCAGAAAACCAATATATTGTTGAGTGACAGATTCACACCTGTGTCACGGATCTCATCCCTCAGAACACTACTTGCTCTTGCAACCATCAATAACATGCATATCTTTGCCTGGGATATCGACTCAGCTTACCTTCATGGGAAGATAGATCACAACATCTATATAGAATTACCTGAGGGCTACAGAAATCAGGACAAAGTTGGAAAGCTCAATAAAGCCTTATATGGCTTACCTGAAGCAGCCCGAGCCTGGCAAGAAGATTTGGAAGACAAGCTGAAATCTTTAGGATTTTCTCCTCTTGGGAGTGACTCAGGCATCTTTGTCAGGAAAACGAGTGATGTCATAACAGCGATTGACATGCATGTTGACGACACCACAGGGATATGTTCGAGCGAGGGGGAGGAATTGAGTCTAAAAGCAGGTGTTCAGAAGTTCTACAAAATCAAGGAAAAAGATACCTCAAAACTGTTCAAGGTGTTAGGTATTCTAATCACCAGGGACAGTCAGCAAGGAACCTTGGAAATGTCACAAGGAGAATACATTGACGACTTACTGTGAAGATTCCAGATGGAAGAATGCAATCCAGTCGCAACTCTGGTAGACAAAGGCTCGCATCTAGACAAAGACACAGTCCCCTATGAAAATGACCAAGAATATCAAGCACTCACAGGATCACTCACCTATGCCACTACTTCCACTCATCCTGACATCTCATATATCACCCAGTTCTTATCCCAGTTGAACAAGAATTCCTGCCAATGAGACTGGAATGCCAGGAAATGAGTACTGAGGTACCTGAAGGGTACTAGGGATTTAGGCATTGTATATCGACGTGCCCCAAAGGTATCTGGAAGTTCTGAAGGCAGTCATGTGATCCCATAGGGATATTGTGATGCAAACTACGCCGAAGAACCTAGAGATCGAAAATCAACTAGCGGGTATGCATTCATGCTAGCCAATGGACCTATCACCTGGAAGTCAAAGAAACAGGAATCGGTAGCCTTGTCCACCACCGAAGGCGAGTACTTGTCAAGACCACGATACCGAGCTCTGGTTCATTCGGTAATACCAACCAACTGACCGACCTTTACCCATATTATCCTCACTATCACGCGGTCTCGGCTTGGTACACCCGGTACATCGTCTAGATTACTTCTCCCATCCTATCCTTTCCACCCCTCACTATCCTCCCATCCCCTCACCCATTCTCCCCCGAGCATGTGATGACCACTCATTATCTTGGTCACAGCCCTATTGTTTTATCTTCGGTCATCCTCTATTGTTCTATTCGCACCCACTCCTTCATTATTTTATTCTCAGCCATATTCCATTATTCTAATCCTGCTTACATTCCTTATTCTATTCTTGATCACTGTGGACAATGCCTCCACATGGTTTTTCATACCTTATTGTTCTCCATTCCTTACGCCACCCTGTTCCACATCTTGCTTCTTAACCTATATAAGTAGCGGGATGTATGTAGATAGTTCCTCACTTAGAATATCAACTTGGTTCACACCCTCTCGTCTGCCCCTTCCCTGTCTAAAGTCCTTCACTCAAGCTGACATCCTCGGCACCTTCGCGAGCCTCTCTCCTGTCTAAATCAGTGGCATGCATGGAACAGCAGGGCGCAATGCATGAGCACGTTGAAGCCTAGCCACCCCAAAATGGTCTGCAGGACTTGACCGACTCCTCGGCTTTACCGAGTCATAACAGTACTATGCGTTAGGAATTGCCTGCCAGGAGGCTGTTTGGCTAAAACAACTTTGCCAGGAATTGCAGCTAATCATAAACAAACCAATCCTCATACTGTCTGACAACACCGGTGCAGTAGCACTATCCGACAATCCTGTTTTCCACAGCAACTCAAAGCATATAGACATTCGATGGCATTTCATTCGTGACCTCATTTGTTCCAAAGTTATACGCACTTCACATATCCCTGGAACATCTAATGGAGCTGATTTTCTCACAAAGGCTTTACCTTGTTTTGAACATGAACATTGCCTCAAATTATTGGGAATGGAGTAGAGGATTCCAACTGAGGGGGAGTGTGAAGATCAAGCCTACACATGAGGCTTGACTACAATACAATTCAGTTTCATCACCTCTACTCGCCTTTCTTTCCATCACACACAAATACACCTATAGACTGGAGTAGATGCGAAGCTTGTTGGGTTGGGTATGCCATGTGGATGGTCTGGTTTGGTGTGGCATGACCGAGTGGGCGGTAAAACCAAAAATTCTTCATTTCCATTGTTTAGACATGGACTATAAGTAGTACATTTCGATTCCCTATCACTTCAGTCTTCCTTATCATTGACTGAAGTGAGTACTTGTTCCACCCCCATTATTTCTATGATCAAAACTAACTTTCATTTGCTATTGAAGTTACATCTGTGCATAGGTACTTATCCTAGTATGAAAATAGAGTCTTCCTTATCGTTGACTGAATTACATCTGCACATAGTTTTAACAATAACAGTATCCCCTCCTTATGGCTAAGTCCCATGAGGCTGCAGTAGTGAAGTTTGTGTGTAACCATGACTGAGTTTGAACTTCAGCATGGTTTGTATAAAAAGGGGCACTGGCTGGGTTAATGGTCTCCATTGTATGCAATGGCTAGCTCATTGAAACAAGTTGTTAACCAGCTAACCACCCCCACCACTTCTGACTTTAGTAGGGTGCACATTTCTGTTGTGTCCAAATACATCAATTGTCACATTAAAGTTGACCCCAATATTCTAGAGATGATCAATTTGATGTGTGGTTATATGATATTGTCAAGCACCCGTACCAAGACCCTCCTATTCGGCAATGCCGACTGAGCAATCATTCTATATCCACGACCAAGTACCCACGTTGCATGCATGACACTTGGTACGCCGGTTTCGGCTTGGCACGTCCACCATCCACACTCCCTGTCCCCACCCCTCGGCCCTTCTCACCTCGGGACTTCCTGTCCTTGTACTATCCTCGGTTACAAGCCTTGTCTTATAGTCTGGCACCTCCTATTGTCCTATCTTCGGACACATTCTATTATCCTGTCCTTTATTGTTCTATCCCCGCGTTGCATTCCTTATTCTAATTTTACTCGTTGTGGACAATAACCACATACTCTACATACCTTATTGTTCCACATTCCTTATTCCACATGTCGCTTCTTAACCTATATAAGTAGGACATGCATGTACATATTTCCTCATTCTGGGTATCGACTAGGCTTAGGCCCTTCTACCTTCTTCTCTTCTGTTAAGTCCTCGACTCGAGCCGGCATCATCAGCATCCCCTCGAGTATCTGTCTGTGGCAAATACAGTGGCACGCACAGCAAGTAGGGTGCAACGCACGAGCACGTTGAAGCCAATGCCACTACTCTTGGCCTGCAGGACTTGGCCATAGTCCGCCCGACCTTTTCGCCAACACCCCTCGGCAGTACCGAAGTCCGTCAGTAACTGACGCTTGACAGTATACCCAGAATCAACCTACTTTCCATGCCATCATTACGAGTATGGCCTTATGAGACACCTGTTTAATAATCCTTCTATCTTCTTGTCTGGAATCGGGTTCCTCGGTAACCGTTTCTAACTGTTTTGAATCAGGATCTGCTCACAGCTTCATCGGATCGCCTTACTCTTGGAAATATGTCCAACAAGACGAATCCACACTCAGCATTTTCAAACCAATATCAGTATAGATTTGGACACCACCCCTTTCTGCCAACCGAGAGGCAACGCCCCACCCTCGGCAATCTGTCCGGCATGCTTGATCAATCAGTATCAAGTTCACAGTATATTTGAAATTTCCGTTTCAATCGTTAACTAAATCTTCCGTCCGGACAACCTCAGTCCACCCATCCATCTGTCATGTACTAGATCCGTCGGTCAGCAATATTCGGGCACAACTCGCTCACCCGCTATAATCCATTGATTAACAGGGTATTGGGCAGTATTATAATCCGTCAAGCTACTAACGTTTTTAGGTGCATCCCGATGGCCTAGGTCCAGGCAGCATTTGCCACTGTTCCAAAAGCCTCACCCAGGATCCTGTTCCGTCACTGGAAGCTTCGCCAATAGCCCTAGTCAATGCAACTGCCTTGTGAATGCTGGTATACCAGAACGGCTGGCAAGTTTTTTGGCAGGGACCTCTCGGTCAGCGTTGTCATTTGGCACGTTTGGCCAAGGTCTCACCTGTCCGTCCCCATCCGTTCCCGTTTTTTCACTCCGTATATGTGTGTCATATGCATTTACGACCCTTCTCCATTCTTCTCAGCTAGAGGCCGACACCTTTAGTAGACGGTGGGACGTCTACCTAAAAGGGGGGGGTGGCGACCAGCTAGAAACCTTTTCAAACTACGCAAACTCCCCTCCCAAAGACGTCCTTCTCCCGAAAACCCCCTCCATTCATCACTCTCTGTCCTGTTTGTAGGGTGAAAACTTGCATCTCACCCCTGAGAGACCAACCTCAATATATTGTATTTTTATATCGATTTCTATGTCATCCTGTGCACTTTTACATTCTAAAATTTTCGATTATTATTGTGTATTTTTACCCTCAATATTGAGGGAGCTATTCTTTGTTTTGTATGTACTCACGCGCGCCTACACACATACTAGGTGAGTAAAGTACTATAGTTCAGATATTATTTCATCTGACATTCATTCCTTTTTATCTGTAAGATATTAAATTAGGTATATTCTTTGAATATATTCTCAGTGGTTGACTACACTGAGGAGATATTGAATTAGATTGTCCAACAACTTCTCTAAACTACTGTACAAAGTTGCCATAATCTCTATAGGGTTATGGGCCCCGCGGACACAACAGAGAAAGTTTCATTGACCATGGGGAGGCTGACTACAGATGGATCAAATTGGTCCCTGTGGAGAGCTCAACTCATGAGTTACTTTGAGTCTAAAAATCTAATTAAACATATTGAAGGCAAAGCCGACCGACCACCTGATCCTCCCACTTTTCCCAAAGCACATATCCTCACAGATGATGAGGAGGCCAAGGCAGAGAAGGCAGAGGAGAGACTTGAAAAGTGGCTGGCCAGAGAAGGGCTTGTCAAGACTCAAATGCTGGCATCCATGTCAGAGTCACTAGCTTTAATGCTAGAGAAGAAGAAAGATGCAAAGGAGATCTGGGATACTCTGGTAACTGAAATGACGAAGAAACCAAAGATGGTCGTCACTAGCATCCAGAGACAACTCCGGAACATGAAGTGTTCGGAGGATGATGATCTCAGAGAGCACCTTGATAGTGCCCAAGATCTCTTCGCACGACTCAATGATATGGGAGCCAAAATCTCTGATGAAGAGTTCCTCGATATAATTTTATCATCACTACCACCTTCCTACAAATCCATCATGAATGCCCTCACAACATCTCTTGAAGAAGTCGGCAAGCCATTGGACCCGGACAATATCATCCGGATCCTTAAATCTCAATATGACAGGCGCAGGACACTATCTATTACTGAAGAAG
This sequence comes from Chroogomphus rutilus, assembly GCA_003314275.1. Lineage (NCBI taxonomy): Eukaryota > Fungi > Basidiomycota > Agaricomycetes > Boletales > Gomphidiaceae > Chroogomphus > Chroogomphus rutilus. Next base: position 7,838 of record QLPI01009299.1, read on the forward strand.
ATCAAGGGTTCGTAGGCACACCTGAAAAAAAGGTGTATATATGCACCAACTGTAAAAAACCAGGCCACACAATCGAAATGTGTTGGGCCAAAGGTGGTGGTAGAGAGGGGCAAGGACCAAGACAGAAGAAGAGATTCAAATTTAAAAAGAAAAGATTGAAAGGGAAAGGCAAAGCAAACGTAGCTGATGATGAACAACCGTCCGGAGGAGACGATAGCGGATCTGTGGCATTCATAAACCACAATTGTGCCGCTTTCATCAGAGATGGAACAGGAGACACTATCATACTAGATACAGGAGTGAGTTCACACATGACACCTCATAAACACATGTTGGTGAACTATCGCAGCTTTCCTATACCGCGCACAATTCGAGCAGCCGATCAAGGCAGCTTTGAGGCATATGGCAGCAGAGAACTCAAGATAATCACTCAAGTAAAAGGAAAACCTGTTACCCTGACATTGAAAGAAATGTTATATGCTCCTAAAATTGCCTTCACTCTTATTTCGATTGGCCGATGTGACGATGCCGGAAATCGAACAGAGTTTGCATATCAAAAATGCACCATAAAAAGTTCATCCGGACACATGTTGCTGCAAGCACCAAAATTGCACGGCTTATATCCATTGGACAATCAAACAAAAAGAAATACCACTGAGCGATGCCTGACTGCCATTGACATACACAGAAAATTAGGGCACATATCTACAAAAGCCCTGAAACATCTTGTGGATCGTGGCATGGTTATAGGCCTTGAGCTCACGCATATAGATGGGAAAATCACTTGCGATGCATGTATTAAAGCAAAAATTACACGCAGACCTCTCCCTAATGAACCTAGTGAACGGTCAAAGAAGATCGGCGACAAGATATACTCTGATGTGTGGGGACCGGCGAGACATATCACAATTGATAAGAAATCTTACTATGTCTTGTTTACCGATGACCACTCCAGGGAGTCCATCCTCTATCTAATGAAGTCCAAAGATCAAGTTTTTGCCAAGTATAAATTATACGAGGCAATGATGCTTAGACAAAGAGATGTGCGTATAAAAACCCTCTTCTCAGATCGAGGGGGTGAGTACACAAGTGCCGAATTTAACAATTATCTGGACAAGCAAGGTACAAAGCATCAATATACAGTGCACGATACTCCAGAACAAAATGGAGTGGCGGAATGCCTGAATCGCACTCTTGTCGAAAGAACTCATGCCATGCTCTTGGATTCCAACCTCCCAAAGTTTTTATGGGGGTATGCTATTCAGCACATGAATTACATGAAAAACCGCACGCATACAAGGGCTCTACCAGACAAGACACCTTATGAGATGGTAAACCACAAAAAGCCGAACTTAAAAGACACACACAAATGGGGAGAAGATGTTTATGTCAAAATCAAGCAAGACGACAAATTACTATCTAGAGCAAAGAAGGCAAAGTGGATAGGTCATTCCTCACAGAGCGACAGCCATTGTATTTATTGGCCAGAGAGTCGAAGAGTATCAGTCGAACGAAATATTATATTCGACATGGGAGCAACTTCTACAAAGGCTCCAACAATATCCCTTGACGATCAAAGCCAAGCCACACCAAAATTTTCCCAGATCCCGTTCTACAGACCTGTTCCGGCACCACCTATCGTAGCCTCACGTGACTTGCGTGACCCACATGACCAGGTGGAAGGTAGCCGCATACAAGAGATAGATAAAGGCACACCAACGAGAGACTTAGAAAATGTGCAACCAAGTCAAACAGGTGTGAGTGGCCCTAGTGAAGCTCCTGCCTTGAGAAGAAGCGAAAGAATTCGCCAACTGCAAGAGCGAGCAAGGGCCAGTACCGGAACAAAGTCTCGAGCTAGGGATATGGAAAGTGAAGATCTCACAATGCTAGCCTATGAGGACGTTGAGAGCCATATCCTTAACGATTCTCAAACAAATTCAAATATATTGATTAGAGAGGGCAGCGATGACATCCATTCCGATTACCTAGCAATAAGCGCCGTACAAATCAGTGACGAACTAAGCAACAACGCTTATCTCAGTAATGAGCTTCAATTACCTACGACTAATAAAGATGCCCTAAATAATCCGACATGGAAGAAAGCCATGGACGTTGAAATAAAGTCCCAAATCGACAAAGAAACCTGGGAGATTGTTGCACCTCCTTCAGGTGTCAATGTTGTCGGAAGTAGGTGGAAACATGTCTTTAAAAGAGACCAAAAGGGTGTTGTAGTGCGTGCCAAGTCTCAACTTGTCGCGCAAGGCTTTATGCAGACATTTGGAGTCGATTGTGATGAAACCTACGCACCAGTCGTTTGTATGATGTCACTAAGAACTATATGTGCCATTGCGGCCAGGAATAATTGGGCAATACATCAAATGGATGTGGACGTAGCATACCTCAATGCGCCGCTCGATGAACCAATATATATGCGTAAACCACTGGGATATTTCGAAGAACATCGTGATTGTGTACTTCTACTCAAGAAGTGCATATATGGACTTAAACAATCTGGTAGAGAGTGGAATAAGTGTCTGTCCAATGCCTTATTCTCAATAGGATTTAAAAAATCAGCATCCGATGTAGCTGTATTTTACAGACACAAAACTGAAGGTCAAGCAATCATTGGAGCTGCAGTCGACGATCTCACTATAACAGCGACAAATGAATACATTATCTATGGTATCAAAAGAGACCTCGAACGTATCTTCAAAATGAAAGATTTAGGTGAACTACATTGGCTACTAAATCTGAAGATCGAACGGGATCAGACAGCCGGCACTATTAGCTTCTCACAAGAAGCATACATTGACAAAATTTTGAGCCGGTTTAATTTACAAGATGCCAAGACACATGCAACTCCACTCAACTTGACTACGAAATTATCAAAAGACCAATGTCCTACCACTACTAAAGACAAGAAGGCGATGGAGAAGATCCCCTATCGACAGGCGATTGGCTCACTGATGTGGGCAGCCGTAGCTACACGGCCAGACATATCGTTTGCCATTTCATTGCTATCTCAATTCCTTGAAAACCCAGGTGTAGTACATTGGAATGCCATGAAGAGAGTCTTCAAGTACCTTAAAGGAATGAAGAATAAGAAACTTATCTTAGGAGGAAATAGAGACGGCATTGTAGGATATGCCGACGCCGATTGGGCCTCACAAGATCATTGTCACTCCATTTCAGCATACGTCTTTCAGATTGATTCAGGGAGTATCTCATGGAGTTGCCAGAAACAAACGATCGTAGCACTCTCGTCGACCAAGGCAGAAGGCAGAATTTATTGCCTTGACTCACGCAACAAAAGAAGCAATTGGTTGAAACACTTTATTAGCGAAGTTTTCCAACCGATTAAATTGCCAATCAAATTATATTCTGACAATCAATCTGCCATTACTATAGCCTATGGTAATCAGCAACATACAAGAACAAAACACTTCGATATACGATTATATTTCATCCGAGACACCATTGAGGAGAAGAAGATCAGTATCGAATACATTTCCACCGATCAAATGGTCGCAGACATCCTCACAAAGGGTCTACCAGGGCCTAGAGTGAAGATTCTCTCCGAAAAGCTTGGCATATATTGAGCTTGAGGGGGCGTGTAGGGTGTAAACTTGCATCTCACCCCTGAGAGACCAACCTCAATATATTGTATTTTTATATCGATTTCTATGTCATCCTGTGCGCTTTTACATTCTAAAATTTTCGATTATTATTGTGTATTTTTACCCTCAATATTGAGGGAGCTATTCTTTGTTTTGTATGTACTCACGCACGCCTACACACGTACTGCACGACGCGCATGGCCGGCTCCCTGGATAGGGACTGGCAGCCTGGCTCAAACCTTCGATAGGGTCAGGAGCCGGTTGTAGGATATATGCGGGTGAAACATCACCTGCATGTGCTTTCCTCCTCAGTGGTTGACTACACTGAGGAGGTGAGTAAAGTACTATAGTTCAGATATTATTTCATCTGACATTCATTCCTTTTTATCTGTAAGATATTAAATTAGGTATATTCTTTGAATATATTCTCAGTGGTTGACTACACTGAGGAGATATTAAATTAGATTGTCCAACAACTTCTCTAAACTACTGTACAAAGTTGCCATAATCTCTATACTGTTCTCCACTCCCTCCGTTCCATTCCATCACCTATCACGTCCCCCTCTTCCCCGATCCTTTCTCCGACCACTCAGTCACTCCCCCTATTCCTTCAGTCCTTTCCTTATACAATCCCGATACTCCACTCACGACTTTACGACTACTCTTACTCCCGAAATATCCCCTCACTCCATCATTAACCGTTATTCCTTCCGCAAAACATCCCCACCCTCTAATTCCGACATCACAAAGACCTCACATTCCTCTCAGTCCATCCGTCACCCTTTTCTTCCATCAAAATAACACAGCCGACCTACCGAGCACCTCGGCACCCTCAACTTGTCCTTTTTTTCTTTTCTATTTCTTTATTTCCTTTCATTCAAAAAAAAATAAAAAATATAGTTTATTTCTACATCCTCTTCCTCACCCTCCTCCTGCTCTTCCCCCTCTTCACCCCGCAACGTATTCCCCAACTCCTCCAAAAGTTGAGCATCCATCGAACTCAAACCCTTCTCGAGGAGGAGCAACATTGTGTTCTCCATCTGTCGCATCCTCTTGATGAGTTCCGCGAACACCTCCTCCATCCTCTCTGTCCCCTCTGCTTTCTTAGCCTTCCCAGTCCATTTTCGTTTCGATACACCAGCCGGCGGTACTTCCGCGGTAGCTTGCCCGCTCAGCTTCTGGGTACAGGCCCTTTTCAGCCTCTTTGCAGAAGGGTCGCCCGCTTCCTCGGAAGGCAGAGGCACCGAAAACGAACCTTCGCATGTCGACATATTTCCACACTACATACAGGAAAATCAATAAAAAACCCGAAAAAAGAAAAAAAATATAACTCACCTGTACCCCCGTCTGCCCCCCACTCCTTCCTCGTCCGGGCGTACTCGGCCCCTTGATAGGCCCCGAATCTGCACTCCTACCCCTTTTCTGCATCGCACCACTCGGGACTCCCGATGTACTGAGGTTTTCCTCTCCAGCCTGTGTGGCCAAAACGACCCCTTCTGCTTCCTCTGCGGCTGTTTGCGCACTTTGAACGGCCCCCTGACGATCGATCCTGCTGGGAATCAGAGCATCCCCAAGCTCCTGTTTGCTACCACCGGTTTTGGCGTTCATCTTTCGGGTTTTGTGGTTTGATGATAGAGTAATGTGGTGAAGCCCAGAAAATGTGATGTCATGAATAGGCATCCCGAACCTTAAACAAAATAATCTCCGGCTTCATGGGTTCAGCTGCTAGAGGGGGGATACTGTCAAGCACCCATACTGAGACCCTGCTATTCGGCAATGCCGACCGAGCAATCATCCTATATCCACGACCAAGTACCCGTGTTGCATGCATGACACTTGGTACGCTGGTTTCGGCTTGGCATGTCCACCATCCACACTCCCTGTCCCCACCCCTCGGTCCTTCTCACCTCGGGACTTCCTGTCCTTGTACTATCCTCGGTTACAAGCCTTATCTTCACCTCCTATTGTCCTATCTTCGGACACATTCTATTATCCTGTCCTTTATTGTTCTATCCCCGCATTGCATTCCTTATTCTAATTTTACTCGTTGTGGACAATAACCACATGCTCTACATACCTTATTGTTCCACATTCCTTATTCCACATGTCGCTTCTTAACCTATATAAGTAGGACATGCATGTACATATTTCCTCATTCTGGGTATCGACTAGGCTTAGGCCCTTCTACCTTCTTCTCTTCTGTTAAGTCCTCGACTCGAGCCAGCATCATCAGCATCCTCTCGAGTATCTGTCTGTGGCAAATACAGTGGCACGCACGGCAAGTAGGGCGCAACGCACGAGCACATTGAAGCCAATGCCACTACTCTTGGCCTGCAGGACTTGGCCATAGTCCGCCCGACCTTTTCGCCAACACCCCTCGGCAGTACCGAAGTCCGTCAGTAACCGACGCTTGACAGATATGCAGATATAAAAGTTCCAAAGTAAGTTTGCTGAGTTTTTCATTTTGTAACCTTGCTGACTACTACTAGTATGCTAAGCTGCAATTGATGCATAATGTTGAAGAGGGCAATGTTAACCTGGTGTACTACCAGAAAGTGCTCCTGGACAGCACTGCACAAGGTGAATGGCTCTCAGCAAGGTAGGCCAAAGAATTCTGCTCTAATTGTAAACATCCGAAAAACTCATGCTTGCATCAAATGGTATTCAGGGTTTCTGATTTTGGATCCTGCATATGGTGCACACAGTGAGGAATAGCATGTAGCATTTCTTGGCAAGGCAAGGGGGCATGAGGAGTGAGTGCAGCAAAAAGTAAAGAGTCTTTGAAGAACAAGGGGAAGAGGAAAGCCAAGGTAATAGTGATAGATTCAGATGAAGAGGAGGATAGGCCAATGAGTGAGGTTAGTAAGGTTAGCAAGGTGGGGAAAAGTCTAAGGGAAAGGGCCAGGGTCAAGTCCTCATCCGAGTTATTGACACTGCCTGACCTCAACTACCTATTCCATCCTCCCACACTTCTCTTCTTCTCTTTCCATTCTCCAACTCCTGTAAGGGCTCCAACTTCAGCAAGGATTCCTGCCCCATTACCTCCACCTATTACTACTGTTACTCTAAGTGTTTCTCCTGTCTTCACTCTTACTGATTCAATTTGGAAATTGTCTGAAGTTGTGGGAAAAATTCTGGGCGAGATAAGGGAGATCAAGAGCAAGGTCAAAGTAATGAACAGCAAGGTAGATAGGATAGAGGGTTTAATAGGGGGAGTGAAGGAGGTGGTTGAGGAAGAGGAAGAGGAGTGATTTGGATTTGAATCAGAAATGTAAATAAAATAAAAATTCTGGAAGTCAAAAGATTGCATAGACATAACAAAGTGGAGTGAAACATAAGGCCTCAAGAGATAGGTAGAGGTCCTGGCTTGGACAGATGGGACTTGTGAAAGTCTTGAACAAGTTTGGAAGTGTGATTAAGTTTAGTTACAAGGATCCACACAGTTTCCTCATTGGTTCCTTCATAGCCTGCCCATTGAACCAAGTACAGCAGTTTTCAGGCCTTGTGTCTGTTGTCAATGGAGTCTAAAAATTTAGAGACTTCAAATTCTGGTTCTCCATTGATAATAACAGGAGGTGGAGGTGGCTGTATATGGTTTGTAATGGTGTTAGGTGAGGCATAGAAGACAGGGTGTACTGCTTTCATGTAATCTGGAAGTTTCAAAGTAACTGAGTAAGTACCAGGGTGAGCAATGATTTCAAAAGGACCCAAAAACTTCTCGGTGAGCTTCTTAGTAGGGTGCATTGTTCTAAAAAACTGTGTCTTGATGAATGAAAAGTTGCCAATCTCAAACTTGGGCACATAGTCACTTGATGTCTGCCAAGGTTTGGTAAGCTTGCTGGGAATGATAGCTCAGCAAAGTTCTTGGTAAAGTTCATCTATGTCGATTACAAATTCTTGGGCTCATGAGGAGATGAGGTCTCATTCAGAGTGGATGGTAAGGTTGGGGTGATAGCCTTTGTTGGTGAAGAATGGTGAAATTCCAGTAGTAGTACTAGGAATATTGTTGTAGGCAAATTCTACTAAGGGGAGAAGGGAAGCCCAATTATCCTGCTGATAGTTGCAATAGACATGAAGTTACTGTTCTAATGTTTGATTAGTATGCTTTCTCTGTCTGTCACCTTCAGGGTGATACCTGGAAGTATAGTGTAGTTTCATGTCTAGGGCCTTCCCAAGAGATCACCAGAAGTGTGACATGAATTATGAACCTCAGTCAGAGGTTATGTGAGAGGGTATGCCATGCTTGGAGAACACATGTAAGATGAAGAGTTCTGTGAGCTTTGGTGAGGTTATTGTGTCAGTAGTGTGAATGCCAAGGAAGGACTGGATATCCTTAACCTTCTGAGGTTCAGACCATTGCAATATTTACTGGACTTTGTCCTCTGCAATGGTAAGTCCCTTAGGTGATAGGATGCAACCGAGGTATTCTACCGAGGTTTGGTGGAAAGAACACTTATCTTCATGGACATACAGACTGTGATTTTATAACTATTGCGGAACTTCTCTGATGTGTTCAATGTGTGAGGTCTCATCATTGGAATTTCAGTGGTGAGGTTGAGTTGAAATGCCTAAGAGCCTTCTAGTTTGCAGGTACACAGAAATGTATTAGCTGTTATGGTCCATGCACCAGATCAATCTAATTGGCAGTCACTACCATTTCTGCCCACCTCCAATGACTTTCCAATCACATTGATCGAAGACTGTCCACCTGCATCCTACTCTGCAATTCCAAGCTTTCTTCTGTGATCATGCAATTCCAAAGTACCATAACCCTGCCCCTCCAGCAGGTGCCTCAAAGGCTCCTGCATACCTTACTTCCTTGTTCTTCATTTTCTATTGCACCTTGTATTTCCTCCCTCCCCTTGTCTTAGAACAGACAGTAGAAAATACAAGGTAGTTTACATATATATAACCCTCCAGTCAACTGGACTATTTGCCAGTACAAATATCAACTTAATTTGCACCTAGCTTCCAACTTAAGTTCCAGACTAATTCCAACTTAGCCTTTTGCATGTTTCTGACTCTCCAAAATTAAGGACAGATGATCGAGGAGGGTGAAACACATAAGTTGAAGCCAAGTCCCTCTGACTCCAAACACTCAAATGACTAGTCATCTAAGTCTCTGTTGCAAGTCAACCACCAATCTAAGTCCTGGTGCTTCTTTGTCTGCCTTCCATCTCTTCTGTCCCATGACAATCTGACCCTTTGACCTTTGACCCCCTTCATCCTTGGAATCTTCCGCCCTCTGTAGAATTTCTTCAGAAACCTATGTAATCCTTTGGTATCCATTATTAAGCACCTGACATGTGGATTTATGTTAGCAACAACAAGAGCTTCAATACTGGAGAGCGGAAGAGGGAAATGAGCAATGATACTTGTCGGTGTATTGACCAGCTCAAGACTGAGCTTTAACTAATTACCTAAGAACTATACATATGGTCTGGCGGAGTAGTGGAGTCCAATAACAAGTAATAGAGAAAGGAGTGGAGAAATCATGACATTACCCCCCCTTTTAAGGTCAATGTCCTCATTGATGATGCATGCATTGCTTGTCTACTGAGTGATCCAAAGTACCGGGTTGGAGGGGCTAGTGCTTGTTTGGTATAAGTGCCTATGTCGCTCGTTCATTATCCCTCCCACTTGCGGTCTCGTCCGACAGAGGTGGTGAGAAGAAGGTAAATGACCCCTGCACTCGTCCTAGCCGTCGTGCCGGCGTGCACTATTGGTGGGGCATGCTTTTTGCGAGAAGAAGGTAAGGCAGGGGTCACAGACTTGTTAGTTAGTCTTCTTGTTGCGCCAACGTGCGTTCAACCTCCCTGGACCAAGACCCTCTGGAGCTCTCTGCTAGCCATGGATCCCTTTCTCATTGTACTGGCGTGCACAATGATTATAGGTCGTTTCTTCGTCATGCCAGCGTGTGCGGCGACTTGTTTTTGTTTTTCTTTACAGGTTTTTTCATCGTCATGCCGGCGTGCCCAGCGACTCGATCCTTTTTGTTGTGCCTGCATGGGTTCGCACCTGGGCACCTGTCACGTTTGCCGTCGCACTCGCCATTGCATATCGGTGTACCACCCTCGCACCTGCACCCACTGCCCTCGCACCATCCTAACACCTGCACCTGCCCCCGCACCCCTATGCACACCTGCATCCACCGCTCTTGCACCTGCGCACCTGTTGTGCTGCTCCCATTATCACGTACTGGTGCGCCTCCCTCACGCCTGCACACCTGTCGCACCCGCTGCCCTCATGCTATCCTCACATGCATCTGCCGCCCTTGTGCCATCCTCACACGCACCTGCTGCCCTTGCGCCATCCTCACATGCACCCGCTGCCCTTGTACCTGCACACCTGTTGTGCCCGCCATTGCGTACCGGTGCACCACCCTTGCACCTGCACCTGCCGTCCTCACACCATCCTAACACCTGCACCTGCCCCCGCACCCCTATGTGCACCTGCATCTGCCGCTCTCACACCTGCACACCTGTTGTGCCACCTGCATTCACGCCTGTCACCGTTGCGCACTCGTAGCACCAATTCGCCACATCCACCACCACTGCCAAGCATGTCACACAGGTGTTGCACTCACCGTCACGTAGTTGTTGTGCCCATTCGCTGCCGCGTACTCATTGCATTGACTCGCCACATCCACTACCACCACCGAGCATGTCATGCACGTGTTGCACTTGCTGTCACGCACTTGTTGCGCTGATTTGCCACTGCCACACACTTGTTGTGTTGACTCGCTGCGTCTACCACTACAGAGCCTCGTGCGCCTGTCACACTTGCCATTGTGCACTTGTTGCACCAACTTGCCGTGCTGATCACCACTGTGCGTTCAATGGCCTTTTGCATGCCGCTCACACCTTGTGTCACCACCAGGGTTTGGTATGGGCGAAAGGGTAGTCTGTGGAAGATGTGGCCTATGTGCCTGGGTGCAGCTGGGAATTGCCTGTGGAATTCTTGTGTTTTCCGTCTTGCATTTCTCATGTTCTTCTCTGGCACCCACGAATTCTCCTCTCTGGGGTATCCAACCCACTTCATCAGATACTGCAGCACTCCTCTGCGCATTCTGGAATCCAGAACTTCCTCCACTTCATACTCTACTCCTTTTGGTGTCATCACTGGTGGAGGGGGTGTTGGCTTTTGTTGTATAGAGGATGTGGGCATTTGGGCAGGACATAGAAGGACAGTATTAAACACAGGAAGGATGTTCTTCCAATTGGGGGGTAGTCGTATTTTATAGGCATGTTCTCCTACTTTTGCCACAATTGGGAATGGGCCATAATGTCTGTCTTCTAGTCTTTTTGAGGGTCGGTTGGTGGTGACATTAAGGCCTTCCAAGTAAACCTTGTCCCCTACTTGATATTGTGGTACGTCTTGCCTTCCTCTATCATAATACTTCCTCATATCTGATGCCACCTTTTCTAGTGCTACTGCTGCCTCCTCTCTTATGTTCTTCATCCTTCTCTCAAATACATCTGCCGCATCTGTTTCTATCTCCCTTTGTGGTTCTGTGGACTTCCTTGAATGTTGTCCATAGTTTAAGTAGAATGGAGAGAACCCTGTCGACACTTGGATTTTATCATTATAGCTGAACTCTGCCAATGGCAACTATTCCACCTAGTCATCCTGCCAATGGTTGACAAACAGCCGTAGATACTGCTCCACCTCTTGGTTGATGCGTTCTGTTTGTCCATCTGTCTGGGGTTGATAGGCAGTTGAAGGGTTCATCTTTATCCCTAGCAGCCGGTATAGGTCTTTTGTGAACTT
>QLPI01009301.1:0-15943 GCA_003314275.1 Chroogomphus rutilus
GAAAATGGAATGGAATGTAAATGAAGGATATTAATGTAAATGAAGACAAAATGGAATAGTGAGCATATGGAGTGTGACGTAAATGAGTAGAGTGAATTGACAGGAGCATGTGATGCCAAGATGGATACATGAGGTGCATATAGTCTGTAGGCTGAGGGTGTTATGTTGAATAGCGAGCAAGAGCAGAGTTGGGCTGAGTGGGCTGAAATGAATAGTCGGGCTTACCGGTGTATGGTTCCTGACAGTATCCCCCCTTATGGATGAGTCCCACGAGGCCGCAGAAATGAAGTTCTAGAACGGTGGCCCCGTTGGAGTTTGGAAGTGCGAATGCATATAAGAGAAGTCATGAGGGAGTTTGGGGGGTAACCATCATTGACATCACCAATGGAAGGTTATTACATCAACCCTGCCTACATGCAGAAGCTAATGGGTCTCAACCCTTCGCCAGTCACCACCTATCTCTGAGGTGAAAACCATCTACCCATCACCGTCCCATCCCCCTCGTCGTCTACCATCAAGCGCAGCCAGACGCTTCTCAAACAAGATCATATCGATGTGCAAGAGCCCTGGATCGAAGGGGCACATTCGAAAAGTGTGAAGGTGAGTAAGAAGTTGTTCTCGGAATTAATGTTTTTTTACTGATTTTTTTTTTGTTTTTTGCAGTACACTCATCTTCAGATGAGGTATGACAAGGGCGATGCAAATGGTGTATTCTATTGAAGGGTGAAGTTGGGTGAGCCAGACGACCATACACCCTGGTCTTGTGGTTTCATCGTCAAGAAACCTTGCGGTCACTGCAAAAAGCAAGGCAACACATGCCTAAGAAAGTGGGATTTGGACTTGGACTTGGGTGCATGCATATGGTGTGGTGAGAGAGGTGTTGGTTGTAGTGTAAATGAGAGAGGTCGTGGTACGAGTAAGAGGAAGGGCAAGGGAAAGGTTAAGGAGCGGAATCCCAAGGATGAGGGAAGTCTGAGGTCAAAAACACAGTCAAGGGAAGGTATGCCAGAGGATGATCATGATGATGATTGTGCGGGCCCTTCGAAAAGGCTGAGGTTGGAAACCCGAGTGCATACTCCTCTTTTCCTTTCTGACCCTCATTCCCTACTGCCTCTGCCTCCACCTATTCCTCCTCAGGAGTCATCTCCTCCACCTACTGTGGCACGGACGCCACAGATCACCATCTCATTGCCATCCCCAGCCTCTCCCATGCCTCCACCACCTCCACCAACCCCTCCACCTCCTCCTGCGCCAACTTCTCCACCTCCTCCATCACCTCCACCAACCCCTCCACCTCCTCCACCACCGGCCCCTGTGGTTATGCCACCTCCCAGAGTCGTGCCTCCTGCACCTCCTGCACCTTCACCGGTCATCGCGCTGACTGCTGCCCTTTTGGAACTGCAGCGGTGGGTCAAAGCACATCACAAGGAGCTCCTGGAACACAAGTTCCAGGTGTTGGAGAGTCGTATGACCAACAAGGAATTGCAAGGTGAAGTCAGTCACCTGCAAGGTGAGGTGAGGGAGTTGCGGATGATGTTACAGCATCAGAGGTCGCAGAGCAAGGAGTTGGGGCCAGAGCCACCAAGGGCGTGTGGGTCGTGGGAAGGTTGGGTAACTGGGGATGGAAATCCAAGGAATGTGTTTGATGACTTAGATGGAGATGGGGAAGTAGAGTTGGACTTGTAGAATAGGAATTAATGGTTAATTGTATTTCTGAATTTTGACTTGAGCATGAATTGAAGTTTGGAATAAGAGTTGAATTGGAATAAGGAATGATGGAATCAAAACTGAAAGTTGAACTTGAAAACGGAAAGAAGAAGCTGAATTGCGAGTTGAAAGGAGTGAATTGGAATTGAGGGGTTTTTTTTTTTTTTTGAACTTGAAGACAGAGTGAATGGAACTTGAAGACAGAGTGAACGGAACTTCAAGACAGAGTGAACGGAACTTCAAGACAGAGTGAACGGAACTGAAATGCGAGAGTGATAATGAATGGAATGAGCGAGAGTGATAATGAACGGAATGAGCGAGAGTGATAATGAACGGAATGAGTGAGAGTGAACAGAAGAGAAATTGCGAGGTGCTTATGGAATGGGTAATGGTCCAGGTTTATCTGGATATGACTTGTGAAAGTCTTGAATGAGTTTTGAAGCATGGTTGAGTTCTGTTGCAAGGAGCCATGAAGTTTCTTCATCTGTGCCTTCATATCCTGCCCACCGTACTAAGTACAACAGCCTGCATGCTGTACGTCGATTATCGATTTTCGAGTCTAGGATCTTGGATATCTCGAATTCGGGTTCGCCATTGATTATGACTGGGGGTGGAGGTGGTTGAATGCGATTAGGAATGGGATTAGGAGTGGCTGGCTCAAGCATTGAAACGTGGAATACAGGATGTACTGCGTTCATGTAGCCTGGGAGTTTCAGAGTAACAGAGTGAGTACCGGGACGTGCAATGATTTCAAATGGACCCAAAAACTTCTCAGCTAGCTTTTTCGCAGGACAGGTGGTCCTGAGAAATTTGGCTTTGATAAACGCAAGACTGCCAATGGCGAAGTCTGGAGATGGAAGTCGTTTGGCGTCAGCTGAGGATTGGTACATTTGTTGAGCATCGAGGATGTTGGTTTGAAGTTGCTGGTACAACTCGTCCAGGTCGACTATGAAGTCTTGCACTCGTGATGAAGTGAGGTCGCGTTCAGGATGAATGGCAAGATTGGGATGATAGCCTTTGTTGGCAAAGAAAGGCAAGATTCCAGTGATGGCACTGGGAGCGTTGTTATAGGTGAACTCTGCAAGGGGTAATAGTGGGGCCCAGTTGTCTTGTTGATAGTTGCAATAGACGTGGAGGTACTGCTCTAATGTCTGATTAGTATGCTTGGTCTGGCCATCGCCTTCTGGGTGATAGCCTGAGGTGAAATGCAACTTCATGTCAAGGGCTTTCCTGAGAGAATGCCAGAAGTGGGACATGAATTCCAAGCCTCTATCTGAAGTGACGTGAGATGGAATGCCATGTTTGGAGAATACGTGAAGTACAAAGAGTTCTGCAAGCTGAGAGGAAGTGATGGTGACGGAAGTAGGAATGAAGATAGACTGTTTGGTGAAGCGGTCGACTATGACTAGGATGGCCATGAATCCCGAGGACGTGGGAAGCTGCTCAATGAAGTCCATGGATATCGAGTTCCAGGGTTTGTCTGGTACTGGAAGCTGTTTGAGTAATCCATATGGCTTATGACGTTGCAATTTATTCCACATACACGTCGTGCAGGACTTGCAGTAGTCTTTAACGAATGAGCGCATGCCAGGCCAATTGTAGTCGCATCTGATGAGGTTTATGGTTTTGTTAATTCCGAAGTGTCCAGAAAGAATGTGATCATGCTTATGTTGTAACACACGTAAGCGTAAGTCTTGGGCCTCGGGAACGTAGATGCGATTGTCGAATAGCAACAGACCGTTGGAATTAGTCTGCCACTTTGGGTTGTCATTATTTGCGAGGTGTTTCTGGGCTAAGGAGTCGGAAGGAAGATGATGTCTGATGTCGTTCAGGATACGCTCGGTGTCCATAAGAGTCAAGGCCCTCAGTACAGGTTTGACAAGGCTCGTGGCTCAAAGGGACATGGTCAACTGGTGTTGAGAGAAGATGGGTCGAAGGTTCTGGGGATTAATGGTGGCATAGTCACTCATCCCCTTCTTAAGGTAGATGTCCCATCGTCTAGTGAGTGAATCAGGCTTAGTGCCCAAACGACCTGGTCTGAAATGGATGACAAGATTAAACTGAGAGAGGTATTCCAACCACTTAGCTTGACGTCTAGTCAACAACTTGGTTGTACAAAAGTACTCCAAGTTCTTATGATCGGTGATGATATTGACAGGGTTGCCGGAACCTTCTAAGTAATGACACCACTTTTGAAAAGCTTTGAAAATCACGAGCAGTTCTTTGTTGTGAACATCGTAATTGAGTTCTGGAGAGGTGAAAGTTTGGGAATGAAATGTGACAGGATGAAGCTTGCCATCTGGGGAGTGTTGGGAGAGTATAGCTGCTAAACTGTAATCTGACGCATCTGTCTCCACAATCAAGGGCAAATCAGGAGTCCAATGAGTTAAAATGGGGGCAGATGTGAATGCTATTTTCAGCTTATTAAACACATCTCTACACTCCTCACTCCAGTTCCAAGCCAGACCTTTGCGAGTGAGTCGAGTAAGAGGAGTCGTAATAGAGGAATAGTTGAAAATGAATCTCCGATAGAAGTTCGCAAATCCGAGGAATGATTGGACGTCTTTGACTTTATGCAGCTCAGGCCATTGAGTGATGCATTTGACCTTGTCCTCCGCCATCGTAAGTCCCTCGGGTGACAGGATATATCCGAGGTATTCAACGGACATTTGGTGGAAGGAAAATTTCGAGTGTACAAGTTGTGTTTGCGTAATTGTCATAGAACTTCATGAACATGTTCGATATGCAAGGATTCGTCATTAGAATAGATGAGGATGTCGTCCAAATAGACTATGGTGCAGTTGTCTAATAGGTCACCAAAAATATCGTTCATGAAGTGCTGAAATGCAGCAGTGGCATTAGAAAGTCCAAAAGGCATGACAAGCCACTCAAAGGATCCATAACGTGTCCTAAAGGCTGTCTTCCATTTGTTCCCTTCTGCAATTCAAACGAGGTGGTAGGCGTGTCTGAGGTCAATTTTAGTGTATATACGAGCTTTCTTTGGGGCATCTAAGAGGTCAGAAATAAGGGGAAGTGGATAACGGTTTTTCTTTGTGATTCTGTTTAGACTGCAAAAGTCTACGCAGAGCTGCAGGGAGCCATCCTTCTTGCGTACGAATAGTACTGGTGCGCCATGTGACAAACGTGAGGGTCGAATGAAGCCCATGTTGAGATGTTTGTCGATGAAGTCTCATAGTGATTGGAGTTTGGATACTGAGAGGGAGTAAATGGGACCAAGAGGGGGTGAAGTGCCGTCCTCAAGGTTGATCTTGAGATCGTAGGGTATATGAGGTGCTAGTGTATTACTGCGCTGTTTACTAAAGACATCAGCGAAGTCATGATAGAATTCTGGAACATGCTGTTTAATGCTATCCAGGTTGTTGGAGGAATCGACTGTAGTGGAGCCTCGAGCATATTTGTTGAGATCTGCGAGGTTGAGTTGAAAGGCCTGCGAACCTTCTAGTTTGCAGGTGCGAACAAACACTTCTGCATTAACTAGGGCTATCCACAGAGCCTCCAACTTTGGAGATGACAATGGATTGCTAGGAAGCGGGGTGCTGGACTGTGAAGCAGTGGTTGAGGCCTGAGGTGTTGGAACGGTGGTCGGTTTCGTAGACTTGAAGGTTATACTGCCCAATACCCAGTCAATCGATGGATTGTAGCGGGTGAGCCAGTTGAAGCCAAGTACTGCAGAGCAACTGTCGTCCAACGTTGTCACATAGAAGGTGATGTTCTGAAGTTCGCCGGTCGGAAATCGGATCGGAATTGTCGTAGTCTGAGTAATGACAGAATTAGTAGAGCCGTCAAATAATTTCAATGGAATAGCAGGCACTGCATTAGTAGGCAAAGAATATTTCTGCACAACTTGTGATTCAATAAAGCAGTCTGAAGAACCACAATCTAAGAGTGTAACAAGAGGAAGTTCGGAAATAAGAGAACAAGACAGATTAAGTATAAGCGAAGTTTTCGAAGTTTCAGAAGTAGAAGATACACGAGAAATAGGAGAATTAGAAGAAAGGGCGTTCAAGAACAGCACGTGAGAAAGGCTAATGCAATCCTTAGCTCGTGCATTTCCGAGGTTGCAGCTCATTTTTTCGACTCCGTCACCACATTGTCTTTGGCATTGGTGTTGGACGTGCTTGCCTTGGTTGCACATGCTTTCGTCATTTTCTTATTGTTGGAGTTATTGGATTTGTTGTTAGAAGAAGAGGTCGACGAGGATTGGGAATTGGATTTGGGGCAGTCCTTGACCATGTGACCTTTTGAAGCACACAAGAGACAGAGTCCCACGTCGATTCGCCTTTGACATTCTTCAGGCAATAGCTTCCCGTCTTTTCTGAGCTTGGACGAAATGTCGTTAGCATTGTTGTTATTGTTGGAAGACTTATCGTTGCCATTCTTCTTCCCCCCCTTCTTACTCTTCTTGTTGTTCTTGTTGTTTGAGTTGGAAGAAGACTGATGGTTTTTGTTGTTGTTATTGGAGTTGGATTTGGATGAGGACCCGTTCGGCTTTGAAGGATTTCTGAAGTTGTCAAACTCCTTGTGTTCCCAATATCTGCTGTCGATCTCGAGTGAATATTGTCTGAGTTCAGCAAGAGTTTTGAAATGAGGGAAGTTAAGGAGGCTGTCCTTAATATGTCTGGCCAACCCCTTGTACGCTGCATGTGCAAGGGCGGCATCGTTCTACTGAGTGCGAGTGGAGGCTCTGGCGAAGTCGATGAAGTATCATGCTGCACAATGGTTGTCCTTCATCACTATCTTGCCGAGCTCAATTTCTGCTTGTGCAGCGCTGTTAAATGGGCCGAAGTTGGTCTCCAGCTCTTGACGAAAGTCCCTCCAGACCTTAAGCCAACTAGGCTCAGGCTGGATTTTGCCTAGAATTGCGGGTTTGAAGTACTGGAGCACGGGGCCTGTGAGGTACGAGATGGCATATTGGACCTTCGACGCATCTATCAAGAATGCAGATGGACGGTCTCAAAAGTTCAGCGCACATTGTAAGAAGAATGTGCGAAGCTTAGCTTGGTCGGTACCATCGTAAACCTTGGGCTCACAAACCTTAGCATGATGACCAGGGTTGGGATTAGATCTAGGGGGCTGTTGGGCTAATCGATCGACGAGTACCTTGACAATTTTGTCTGAACTAGAAGAGGAATTAAGAGTTGGATTGGAATTAAGAGTTGGATTAGGATTGAAAACATGAGTGGGGTTCGGATTTGAAACTTGAACAGGGTTCAGATTTGGCTTGTCATCGTCGTTATCATTGATTGGGTTTTCTTCGTCATCGTCCTCAGGTTCAGGAGGAGTATTCCCTCCTGATGGGCCAGCTTCGTGAATTGAAGGTTGTTCTGACAGCCGTTGAAGTGAGGAAATCTCCTGCAACTGACTTTGGACTTCTACGATGAAAGGTAAACTGCGAGTCATAGATCGGGTATTCATGATGGTCGTGATATGTGAAGATCAAGTGTGATCAAGTGTGGTAGTCAGAAAATACTGTTACAATGTAGAGAAAGGATGTAATTGTAATATTAATAATCTCCCAAAGGCGAGGCAATGGCGAGGTTCTGGATGGGGCTTGGCTTCAACATTATGTGTTGCGCCCACTAGACCGCACGGTCCCCAATTTTGTAAAGGCGAGACAGACAGGAATGAACAGAGGAACCTTAGTCAAAATCAAGGTTGATTTTCTGACTGAAGTCTGAACTATGAGTACAAGATCTTTTATACTACTTTCTAATCTACTAGGAGTCGAATAGATTCCTATAATAGAATGAGAAAGCCGAGGATTGTGAAAAGCGAGAAACAGAAATACTATGTCCTAAATAATGATCTCCTCTATGATATTGTGGAATGACGTGTCACTCCAATTCCCAATGGAGTTACCCTAAGGAACGTAATAGCAGATCGGACATAAGGAACTGAGCGGAATTGCAAATGAATGAAAATGGAACGGAATGTAAATGAAGGATATTAAACGTAAATGAAGATGAAATGGAATAGCGAGCATATGGAGTGTGACGTAAATGAGTGGAGTGAATTGACAGGAGCATATGATGCCAAGATGGATACACGAAGTGCATATAGTCTGTAGGCTGAGGGTGTTATCTTGAATAGCAAGCGAGAGCGGAGTTGGGCTGAGTGGGCTGAAATGAATAGTCGGGCTTGCCGGCATACGGTTCCTGACAAGTGACTAGCCTACCTGGTGAAGGGGGATCCAAAGAGAAAACTCTAGGGAATCCTTCACCCACTAACTACTATATATAAGCATGGTTGCTATGGCGTGGAGCCCCATACCAGGTATCATTCTCCATACTGACTGGAAAGTTCCGCCAGGGTCTCGACACTGGAAGTGACCAACAAGAGGAGGGCCAATAGTTATGGTTGACACTCCTGAAGGGCAATTGCCAGTGGTGATGGTCGTTTGGTGAGTATTTCGTTTGGCACTGCTGTGAGTGGGCTGAATGGTTCTCGGTCCATGGGTATGAAGTATGGGTGGAGTGGTGTCGGTTAGGATTCATTATCAGGGGTTCCCCTGACATCCCCCCCCCTCTAGAATGTGGTGTCCCCGACACATTGATCCCTATAGGTAGGACCAGTGTGCAAGATCTGAAGGTGGATGCTTCCATAGTGTGGATTTGACATGAGGCATCCAGGTGCTGATGGTAGAAGTTGGCAACAAGGTCGGGGGCCTGGACATCGTTTTAATTCTCCCAAGAATTCTCTTTGTAGCCTTAACCCTTCCATTTGATGAGGAATTGCAGTTTGTTTGCTCTCATCCAACTGTCAAGCACTTGTTTGACCTTGAAGTGTTCCTCTTTGTTGATGAGGATCGGTTGTGGTAGAAGGGCCTGCCGTCTACCCAGGATGGAGTCAGCCAGAGCCAGGGTAAGTTTGATGACCAGGAAGACTGGGTAAAGACGACTCAAGGCTCTCGGGAGTCGAAGTTGGTATGCGTGAGACCCCACTGGTTCCTCGACAAGGTAGGGGCTGAGTTGCCTGTGTGCTAACTTCTTGGATGGCCAATTGGTGTGAATATCGCTTATGTTGAGGTATACCTTGTCGCCTGGCATGAATGTCAGTGTTGGCTGGCATTTGCGGTTGTAATAGATTGCCATATTGTCTTTTGCCTTTACCAGGGCTGCCTTTGCTTCCAAAAGTGCTCCTTCCATCTGCTCCTTGAACTTGTTCACAGATTTGAGGCGAGATGGGGGTTGGTAAGGCTTGAACCTCATGTGCAGGTGTCTGTCAGGAACCGTATGCCAGCATGCCCGACTATTCATTTCAGCCCACTTAGCCTAACTCCACCCTCGCTCGCTTATCCAACCATACGCCCTCAGCCCATGGACTATATGCACCTCGTGTATCCATCTTGGCATCACATGTTCCTGTCAATTCACTCCACTCATTTACATTACACTCCATATGCTCGCTATTCCATTCTGTCTTCATTTACATTTAATATCCTTTCATTTATGTTCCACTCCACTTTCATTTATTCGCAATTCCACTCAGTCTCTTATATCCGATCCGCTATTACGTTCCTTAGAGTAACTCCGTTGGGAATCGGAGTGACATGTCACTCCCCAATGTCATGGAGGAGATCATTATTTGGGGTGTAGTATTTCTGTTCTCACTTTTCACGATTCTCAGCTTTCTCATTCTATTATAGGAATCTATTTGACTCCTAGTAGATTTGAAAGTAGTATAAAGATCTTATACTTCAGTAGTTCAGTCCTCAGTCAGATAATCAACCTTGATTCTCTACTAGTTAATTCTCTGTCTCGCTTTTTTGAAATTAGGGTTCATGCGATCTGGTAGGTGTAACATACAAGTTGAAGCCTTGCCCTGTGTTATGGCCCATGCCACCAAATAAACCCACATTAAACCCCACAACCACCCACACCATTTCCAGGACCTTTCCAACCGCTCAAAGTCTGAATAACTGCTTTCCGATATTCCGATGCATCAATCCAAGGTTCTGATATTCCGATGCATCAATCCGAGGTTCCGTGTTTCTGAACCTCTGAAGATTCCGAAGTCAAGGTTCCGCTCCTTTGATAGACGACACACAGGATCATTGCATACCTCACTCCCTTGTTCTTCATTTTATATTGCCCCTTGTACTCTCTTCCCCCCCTTGTCTTTACTCGGCAAAGATAGTACAAGACTAGATACATGTATATAAGTCACCAGTCGACTGGACTATTCGCCAGTATGAATATCGACTTAATTCTGCGTCGTAGTTTCCGATTCAGTTCCAGTAAACTTTCTGACTTTCTGAAATTAGGGACAGACAATCAAGGAGGGTGCAACACATAAGTTGAAGCCAAGTCCCTGCGACCTCGAACCACTCGTACCACTCTATACCATGAACAGTCCTAAGACCCCCAGTGTTTCCCGTCCTTCTGTCCCCATTCTGATTCCAACCCAAACCCACGACCTTTAGTCTCTCCGTCTCTGGAGTATGAACCCCCTTTGGAAATCATTCGGAACCCTCTGGAAACCTTTCCGGAAGCCTCTAGCTAAGCGCCGACATGCAGATTTAACACCCTGCCCTGAACCTTGCCATTGTTTCACCTTTGGGAGATTTTATGTATAATTACGATTACATCATTCCTTCGCATCGTAACAGTCCCCATGACTGTGAATACCCAGCAATGACTATCGCCTAGTTGCCATTGCGAGTTGACTGCCCACCCTTAAGCATCTGGTTGCTTCTTCATCAGTCTGTCAGTCCACCTTCCAAGGTCAACTCTAAAGATTTAGAGGAAATGCATGCTTTTCTTTGTAGATGTTCCCTTTTACCAAGATTCCCTTTCTCATGAATCTGTCTCCTTTCTCTATTCACTTTACAAAGGCCCATGGTATGCAGATTATCTATATATAACATCTGAACATATGAGGAGTTTCGAACTCAGACCACTACCTGGGACAAATAGGGGCAAATTATTGTTTTCTGTCAGCTACCTCCATATGCCTTTCAAAGTTCAAGTTTCAATTATGATAGGTATCCTGACACCCATAGCTGTCTAAATCACCTATTCAAATCTTACATTCTAAGGAGTGTCCACATTGAATAGTCAGTCATTTTCACTGATTTTGGTCATCTGAATGGTTATACAATTGCTATAATACAGATTACAACTTATCTGAAGATTGAAATGATTATCCCTGCTAATATGAATTATTTTCTCTGTGTCTCCTGGCAAAGGGGGGGGGGAGAGAGGGGGGTCAGAAACTTGTCCACTGTTAAACTCTGGTATGAGCCTTTTTATTTTTCAGGTCAATGTGCCACACCATTTTCTCTTCACAGACTCCGATTCGCCAGGGGTTCCGTACACTTAGCATCTTGAGCGAAAATCTTGAGCTAGCATCTTCAGCCCTCACATCATTCCATCCGGTACCATCCACAACCCCATTACTATCGGTCCTAGTTCTCTTGAGCTCAAAATGGTAAGTCATCATTATTCACAATGTTGGGTGCTACCCCTTTTCTCGCACGCTTACACCTTGACGCTGCAATTTACCAAGTGGCATTTAAACACACTCGCGCTCTTCTAAAGCCAAGGATTTGTATTGGAATACTAAAAAAAAGGTGCAAGAAAAGTACAGGATTATTCATACATCTTGCTAATTTTCTTTACATAACAGTCCTTAGCCGCATCCTGTTTGGGGGTAAATCTACGTAAGTCGAACCGTTGGCACTGTTTGCACTTGTTTGTTTCGCTCTGCTTTACTCTCGATTTTGGTTACGCGGTTATATTTACCCCAAAGCCATCTCTGCAGCGAGTAACCAAGTTCGACCTACTCAAGAGGATGTCTGTACCAGACCCGTTGAGACTTGGGTATCATGTGGTTCGCCACTACTATCCGATCGACCCAGAAACGTCTGCGCAACAGCAAACTGCGGTTTACCCAGCGAATCCCTTTGTTTGTCCTATACTTGCCCCGCCCTCCCATCCAATTCGGGATGCGCAACCTAAAAAGAACAAGAAGAGAAACATCCGTGACTTTGATGATGACGAATTTGAGTACTCAGGTAGACGTAAGGTGCCTTTTTGCGATTTACGTGATGGCGGGCACATCAGGATTGACAGATTTTGGACCACAAGACTGTGAGTCATTTTCAGAGAACAAAGCGCTCGGTTCGCCATCAGGATGAGCCCTCGAAAGAACTCACCGAACCGCCTACTATTCGTCTTGGACCTCGACGCCTGCGACCGATGCCCTATGTCGAACTGCCAAAGCGTAATTCTATCGACCTTACCTTCTACCGCCCGATCTCTCTCTCCTCAGCAGATTCCCAGGTACTCCTCGGGCCGGGAGGTCACTATACTCGAGCTCGCAGTCTCTCTCAGAAATCGTTCGGCGAACCTGCTCTCTCGTCACAATCCCCTGACCCATCTACTGCCTCTGAGTACCAGGAACCAGGAGATCCTAATCCGATTGAGGCAAAGCAGACATTGCCCAAAGAAAAGAAGGCAAAAAGTGATACAAAGGTCAAGAACGTAGAGGTCCCTGATATTGACGAAGCAACGACGTGTCATCAATGCAGGCGGAAGACGACGAAAGAAAAGATGCATTGCCGCAAAATTCGACCCAATGGTAGCGTGTGTCCCTATCTCTTTTGCCATACCTGCATAGATGTCCGGTGCGTAGTGTTGCATTTGCGTGCGATGACGACAGCATCCCCCTAACCAGTGGTGAATAGATACGGCGAAACTTTCGATTCTTTCCATCCGTCCTGGCACTGTCCACGATGCCGCGGTATCTGCAACTGTTCAATTTGTCTCCGCAAGGCCGGATTGGGATTCGTTCTGGACGAACCCTTGACCGCGCAGTTCAATGGCGCTCAAGGCGGTGTCAGTGTCTTGACTCAGGGAAAGAAACATATTCGAGGCGGAATAGTGAGGGCAGGCGACCAAAAACAAGTGAGCATTAGGGAATTGCTCGCGCGGAAAGGAATTCTACTCGGCACCAAGGAATGGATAAGCGAACGATGTCGTCAGGGCGTTAGATACGTGGTCGGAAAAAGTCCGCCTCCACCTGATGTCCCGTCGCCATACATGGAAGCCCGACTCAACCCCACCATCGCAGCCTGCACTGAGTACTTCGAAGACGATGATGAGAATCCATCTAATGAGAAGCCGCTAAGTGAAGTTGAGGAAGTGATTATGTCATCTGAACATCCCACCTTCGACCATAACGATGAACCAGCACTTTCTTCAGCGCCTCCGAGTCCAGTCGAGGACCTCCCTGGACTAAGTCGTGCCGTAACGGATCGGCTTCGGCTTATTGTGGGTAAACCACTCCCGAAGAAGGTTGGAAAGAAAAGGCAGCTTAAGCAGGCAAAGTTGAAGAAACCGAAGGCTACGAAATCCAAAAGAACTGATTCAGTGGACTTATCGGACTTATCAGACTTACCGGACTCTGAGTATGAGCCCACAGGACGGAAAATCCGAACGCCTATACGGAAGGGAGGCTACAATTCACCTGATGCTGACATGGAGATGCACCACGAGGGCGATGATAAGTACGAAGTACACGTTTCACGAGCTTCGTCGCCGCCCTCCCGTGCCTACCAAACACATCTGGGTGAAGAGACGTTCACGCCCCCGCCCGCTGAGCCTGTTCTGGTGCCCACTGAGCCTGTTTTGGTCCCAACTGAGTATTACGCGCCATCCAAGCTGGATGTGACCATGTCCAATGGTTCACACCCACACTTTGGACATTCGCACGTTGGACGCACGCCCGCTGGAGACACACACTTCGGACACACTTATTGGTCATTCAACGCCGTTAACCCGACGACTGTTGATCCGCGTGAGCTGAGACATGAACCCGGCAGCAGTGTTGGTCCTGAACCCTCCTCATCGTTGTTGTCAAGGCCATTGTATTCCAATACTGAGGAACATCCCTTCCAACAACTTTCACCGGGCGACGCGTATGGTGCTGGACCGTCAAATACACTGTCTCCTCCTTTAATCATTAGGGCTCACGTTCCACAGTGTTCTTCGGGATCAAGTCCTTTTTCGGCTCATCAGTATTCTTCGGGATCAGGCTCTCTTTCCGCTGAACAGTATTCTTCGGGTTCGACTTCCTTTTCCAATCCGCACCATGCATCGGATGATTACCTGAGCCTCTTTCATCATCCTCGTGATGCTGGTGCTTATACGCCTCATCGTCTGGGGGATTTTACGTTGTTGGATGAGAGATGGGGGTCCCAAGGAATTTTGGAGTCGTCATTTCCCAATGGAGAGATTGACATGTCGCCACCGCCACTTCATGTGGAAGGGATTGCCCAATCTTGAATATCTTTCCTTGTCACCACTTCAACATGGAAGGTTCAACGTGGAAGGGATTGTCCTCGATCCTGAATGTGTTCTTGTCGCCACTTCACGTGGAAAGGATTGCCTCGCTCCTGGATAATTTCTTGTCGCCACTTCACGTGGAAAGGATTGCCTCGCTCCTGGATATTTTCTTGTCGCCACTTCACGTGGAAGGATTTGCCGGTTTCTGGATATTTTCTTGGTGTATATCACGTAGAAGGGATTGCCCTTCTGTGAAGATTTTCTTGTCTTATCTAACGGATATCTTTTTTGTGACATTGTTTCTAGCTTAGATTAACTTTGCATCTTTTCATTTCTCCTTTTTTTTCTCGCTTTCATTTTCTTTTATTTCTACATTGTTCATTTGTATATATTCCCACCTCTCCGTCTTCTTGAATTTCCATCTTCTTGCTTCTTGCTCTTCAGAATTTACCGACCAAGTCAATGTGCACACACTTGACAGACGTGTAGCTGCAAATTCAGAGTTTAGTAACAGTAACAACGCCACACCGTGAGTTGACTGGTAAAAAAGCTCATTTGTGTAGCGCATATTCGCCCAATTCACGACCAATGCTTGATTGCTTGTAACCGCCAAATGGAAGCTGCGGACTGATCATGTTGCAGGAATTTACCCAGACTGTGCCAGCCTTGAGTTTATGAGCAACCCTGGATGCACGACTGATATCTTTCGAGAACACGGCAGCCGCGAGGCCGTATACCGAATCATTAGCCACCTTGATAATGTCTTCATTGTAATGTGTGATGAAAGGGTTGTTGATGAGCCACGTATAGCAACAACAAATTACAAGGGATTACACAGAGTTCAAAGTTTTTTTTTACGTACCTTCCTCGTCTTTGAATTTAACAAGAACTCCGACCGGTTTGAATATCTCTTCACGAACCATCCTCATGTCGGGAGAAGTGTTGGTGAAGAAGGTGGGTTCGATGAAGAATCCCTCGGTTCCGTGATGTTTGCCACCGATGATGGTTTGAGCGCCTGCCTTTATACCATCCTCGATGTATCCCATGATGTGCTGGAAATGAAAAAATGAAAAATGAAAAAAGAGAAATGAAAAGCAACACCCCATCAATCACCACGATGCGATAGGGATCGAAGTGTGTGATGAATAATGTACATCGAGCTGTATTTGTGACACCTAAGGCCCTTGAGCGGTACCGTGCTCGAGGGGTTGACCGAGCTGAAGCTTCTTAATGTGGGCAACGAACTTCTCCGCAACTGTGTCATAGATGTATTTTTGTACGTAGATCCTGGAGCCAGCACAGCAATTTTGACCGTGGTTGAAGCTGTACCGAGTAAGCGGGGGAGATGGGGGCAAATCAGAACCGCGGTCACAGAAGAGAAGAAAGAAGAAGAAGAAGAAGAAGACGACGAGGACCCTGACTTACTAAATTCCATGACTTGCCCATCGTATGACTTGATCGATATCAGCGTCATCGAAGATGACATCCCATGTCTCGAGCCAGGCCATGTCCTTCTGATTCTGGTTTGCACCTGATGCTACTCGTGCGTTGGAGTCTGAGTGCAGGTGATGAAGTATCTTGCAAGAGAAAGGACCAACTATTGCCTTGGAGCAGAACCCACATGCTGACAGTGCAGTAGACCTTTTTTTTGGTGTAACTTCTTGTCATGTAAAAATGTATACCAACTGGGATTCTTTTCCAAAGAACATAATGTGTTGTTTTCATCGACTAAGAGCACACCCAAGCTTCTCTTGCCAACACCACGACATATTATACTCCGGCATTCATTCATATTAGAGCATTTCTATTCCTTTGTGGATGCTTGAGCAGAAAACTGATTTCCTCTCTTTGAATTTGGCAAGAATAGGGATTAGACTTTGGTCTAGACTTGGGTCCATTGATAAAAAGGGTCCACTGTAAGGCACAAC
>QLPI01009304.1:0-18072 GCA_003314275.1 Chroogomphus rutilus
TGTTGAAAAGATTATGCCATTTGAGTGGTCACTGAGTGTATTGGAGACAGTAATTCCCAAACGAAACACGGAGGCACGCTCAATTGTAGGGAGACATTCCTCATATTTCTACAAGTTTAATATTGTTAAATAACAAGAAGTCCATGCAGTATGAGACTATGAGTAGAATGGCTGTCTATGACAGTTGTTCAGACATGTCCATTTGACAGCCATCTGAGATCTACAGGAACTGCAGATAGAAGCTTGTCCCTTCCTGCATCTGACATACTGTCAGTGCTAGCAATGGAAGGAGAGTTGATGAAAGTGCTGCAGTGTTGTGCCTCCACCAGTGATGGTGACTCACCATGAAGATCCCTTCATTAGGATCATGTAATTTATGTTGTTACAAGTGCAGATATGACTCAAGGTTAGATATTTTTTCAGATAGCATGAGTCATGAAACAGATACCTAACTGCAAGAGACCCTATTTTATTATTGGAAAGATAGAATATCATTTAGGATACTTGATTTTTTCAACCAAAACTTGAGTCAGAGAATTTATGGGCAATGACATATGGTACAGTCTGTTTAAATAAGAGTTGCAAGGAGAGATTTGAGGTAACACATGCTGACATATTCCCCCCCCCAAACTGCCATAACGTGCAGCTGTTTCAGTAATTTAGCATCCTGAAACGGAGTAGATCTCCCAACACCAGCAGGGTGGTGAATTTTTCACGTTTCCAGTGTGGTATCCCCACCATTGATTAAACTTCACGACCGACGCAAGACACTCGTCTGAAATTCCTGCACATTATCCTTGACTCAATAAACCCTCATCCACTTTTTCGGTGGTTCAACACCAGTGGTATATTCGGGTCCTAGCTGTGATTGACACAAAAGTAAGAATGCCACAACCATAACAACCATCAAGTTATTTGTATACACTCGTGTAGCAACAATAAATAAAAACCCTTTACATGAACAACGTCGCTAAACACGCAAAAGGGGGGCGGGGATCAACTCTAAAACGACAACTATTCCTCCGGACTCTCTTGACACTACCAAAAAGCATTGGGGAACAAAAAAAATACAGGTAAAAAAAATCGTGAAATCCAAAAAAAGTGTCTCAGATGATCTCATATCCGATCTTCGTAAGACAGTACGAGGGGGGGAATGGTTGTGTGGGGTATATATATAGGGCTAGTAAGAGAAGATCATGAGCCATGGATTGAGCACTATCTGGTCAAGGGAAACAGGGCAAAACATACTCATGAAAGCGGTGAGGAAACGGCGCTTACCGGGAAAAGAATGTGACAGCCCGCGGTAAGGCTGTTATGAGGCAATCAAAATGAGACTTTGACTTCCACCCAAATGAATACGCAGGCCATGGGGAATACAACGGCCCAATTGCACCCAGGGATCTGCCACCCCGCTGGGACGAGCGGCGTAGCGAGAATGATCATGCCAATCACTGCCATGAACGAGGGCAAAAAGGAGAGCCAGAAGCGGCGCAAGATGCGAGGTCCCTTGATTAAAAAGTTGGAGCGCTCCACTTCTTTTTTTGTCGCTTTCCAAGTCATGTTGTAGGAAAAGAGATGTGCGAGAAGGGCTAAGGAGAGATGGATCCCGAGAGCTCCGAAAAAGAATAAGCTAAAGTGATGGTCGATAAGTGTTGACAGAGAATAAAAAAGGCAAATACACACAAGAACGGAACCCATTTCATGTTCTCTATGAAAGAATCGATCTATACCAACACTATCAGCTGCGCAGCAAATAAAAGATAAAACACGAGTCAACGCACCAGGTTCTTTTGTCCGAGAGGGTATTCTAGCATGGTAAAGCTGAGATTCACAGAGCCAGGAAAGATGACCATGCACGCAAGCCAGACTTCAAAACTTTTAACGTAGAACCCGTCAATGGAGATGGTGAACCCGAGCAGGAGGTAATTGAGAATAGAGAGCGTGGTCCCAGAAGCAATACCATCTGCGCATAAGATGAGAACAAAATCTCTATGTAGCGCAGGGGAAGAACTTGCAGTACGAGAACATGTAGGCTAACATACTGATTTTGTAGTGCTGGATCCGGGAGGAGATATTTCAGGCAGACCACCCGCAAGTATAACGAATAAGACGTACGAGGGGCGCATCTGACCACACGAACTGCTGCAGCCGCGCATGGATAGGACCTTTGTGCCACCAATGAATGAGAGGGTTAAACAGGAGCCTGCACACATCAGTACATCATTCCATGGGCTCACAAATATCAGGTAGGAAGACTCACTCGTTGCACCCATACGCATACTTCTCCCACCGATTCAGCTCGTCATCACACGTGAGCCACACGTCCTCCTTGAATCCGCCGTTGAAGTACGAAGCCCAGCGTATTGTATAGCCAGAAAGCTGCAGGCGCAGCGCCATGTCAAAGCCCTCTGACACGTTGGACTGGGACCAGATCTTGCGCTTGCGGTCGGCAGGGTCAATGAAGGACGCATCTTGGATGGCTTCCCAGTAAAGGAAGTTGCTGGGAAGAGAGCAGGTTAAGTTAAGGAAGGGAGGGGGAGCGGCAGGGAGGTATCTCACGCATTATGTCCGACGAAAGGGGCGATTTCTCCGTTGGCGCAGACTGGAAGCGCGTCAGTGGGGAAACAAGGAACAGCGAGTAGACATACCCATTGAAATACACTTGTTAATCCTTCTTGTGAAATGTGCAATTCCGTTCTCGAACCAATGATGAGCGACCTGCATCACATCTACGCTCGCCAAAAATCCAGCACCAGTCAGCCATATACCAACTACACCTGCCCCCAGCCCAACTCACCGGACTCGTGCTGAATAATTGCTCCCTCAGGACTCTCAGCCAATTCCCTGGCGGCATCCCTAAAACAATCATCCCGCACAACCGTATCGGAGTCCACAATCAATATAATCTCGCCGACACGGATCGCACATCCATTGGAAGCCCACGGCATCCACCGCCTCCCAGATTCCTCATACGTCTCCTCCAGCGCAAACTGCAGAGATCGTTCCTCGATATCAATATCAACATCTGCCATCGTGCTCGTCGTACTCATCGTCAAGCCGGTCGCGCCAGACCTCGCAGAGTTCGAGCTCGCATTCACATTCACACCAAGACCACCACCACCACCGACAGGAAGTGGGCTACCAACCTCCCTCGCAGCCCGTTCTCTTTCCCGCTCCCGCTCCTCAAGGACCTGCAGGACAAATTTTTCAACTTTCAAGCTCACCGGGGGTCCGTAGTTCATGTTGCTTGCTTTCTTAAAGCGGCCTGCGCGGATGAAGCCAGAAGGCTGCCGCCCGATCGACATAGATTGGAACTTGTGTGGCTTCGTGGGGAGGGGGTCATGCTTGGGACGGGCGACCCATCCGATGCCTTGTTGGGAGTAGAAGGCCTTCCGTGCAAGGAGTTCCTCAACAGAGATGAGCTAGATGCGGCGTGTGAGATACGCCGTTTACCAAACCGGATCCGCATAAAAAACCTACCTCCATTCCATCATCGTTAATGAATATAGTTGACGTCCCACCTTGACGTGCATAAGTCTGCATCGCCTTTTTCAAGGACTCCACGGAGGGCGCGCTATGCAAGAAAGCGTGAAATCACAAAGTAGGGTAGAAAAATTGCAAGAACCCGCGGTACTCACATAGTCATCTCCAAACTCTCCTTGTATACCGGCATCTGGATCGTGATGTGCGGGAGGTTCTCGTCGACGGCATGATTCGGGGCAGGTTTGATGGCAGAGTAGTACTTGGAGTTTTGGTGGTATTGAGCGACAGGGACAATTCTGAGTCAGGTTATAAGCAAAATGATGTGCAACACGGTAGAACAGTCGAATAGGTGGGGTGCAGATAAAGTAAAATACACGGAGGTCGGCATAAAGCCTAGCAATTACAAAAGAAAGGTGCAGCGACGAAACTTACATATAAGAGACATTCCCCACAATCTGCAGACAGAAGAACAAACTGATGCAGAAGACAAACGGCATCGTGGCACAAAGCCCGAAGCGCGACAAGGAGTCGTCGAGACGCCATTCGTCAATGAGGAGGCCGCAAGTACCAAGTGCTTTAGCTTTATCATTATCAGAGTGAACCAAACGTGTACGCATGGAGACCGGTGCCCATAAATACTGCACAAACAAGCGGAATAACATAGCAATAACGTTCTAAAATCCAAACGCGTGACACTCACAAAAGGCCAATGCGCAAGCCAAACCCTCCATAAAAGGGGGCCAACAGCCGTACCTTTCTCTTCCCACCCCTCGCCGGACCATCTTCGGCGTCGGGGTCCCCCTTCTCACCACCGATACTTGCATTGGAACTGGAGTTCGATACCGCAGAAGGGGGCGCTTTGGAGACATATCCAAAGCCCCAGCACCTGCGTCCTTTTTTCTCCGGAGGACGCGGTTTCACGATGCGAGTCGTGCCACTCGCGGAGCGAACGACTGCGGGTCCTGGGACAGCGCCTGTGGTGAAGGGCTTTTCTGAGTCTGCGTCCTCCACAGTCCCGGCGGCAGGCTGAGAGAGTGGGGAGGGCGCGCTGTTGGGTGAAAGGGGAGAGAATGTGCCAGGAGAGAAGGAGGAGGGGCGGGAGGGGGAGCTGAGCTAGCGCATGACAAGGGCATTGAGCTTGCGTTGGAAGTCGTGGCAGTGGGAATGATGGAATCGAGGGCATCAGATCACAAGACTAGGACACGTTCGTCACGTTGGGGAAGGAAGAGGGTTAGCGTAAAGGGGGGATGTGAGACGAGCCAATAGTGAGAGAAAGAAAACTGCAACAGTAAACACTCACAATAAACGCTGCACACTGCTCCTTATCCGCCCTCGGCAGTCTTGCCATTGTTTCCAGGATCTGTATGCGAGTCTCGGAGTCGACATGGAGTGCAGAGGAAGTGTGCGGTCTAGGAAGGGGATGGGAGAAGGTGAGAAAATGAGGATGTGTATCAGACAGAGGTGAGACAAGGAGACATAAATTATGAATAGAAAATGAATAAGGGCATCGTGAACCACAGGTGAAAAATCACAATCAAACACAGCATCCACACAGTTCCTGCACGCAGAGCATGTGGCAAAGACCAAGAAGCGGTGGTGCGATAGCAAGCACAACACCGCTGACAAGGCAGGACGATAACATCACGGAAGGGTATAGAATTCATAAGAACGGAGGGAGGTTTCAAAATCCTGTTTCCCCAATACAAGATTTTAGGAGCGAAGTTGGAACGCAATAGGAATGAAGGTTTTAAAGAGACAGCACGCAGGGATCCGAAGATGCAAGACTGGGAAAGCATGAGCCTGGCCATCCCGTGGGTGCGCATACACGGCTACAACGACAATGTATCGCTTCATTCACGAGGCGTGGTAATAATAGCGTGCGATGGTGATGCCGGGCACGTGGTGACCAATTGCTGGGGGTGTTCCATATGTAAACGGACAACAGCCAGCGCTTGTGGCGCCGGATGGCGGCGCGTTGCGCCGTTCCAAATCAGGAAAGGCAGCAAGGCGCCTAATTGAAAGTAGATGGTGTAATTAAATTGGAGGGCAGGGCCGGAAATCAGGCTGCGAAGTAGGTTGGATGTGCAAATGCGCCAGTGGTCGTAGGAAGCGCCACGATCTTTTGGTGAGATGATGGCGATTGCACCAAAACGTGAAGATGATAAGAGTCGGGATGGGATTTGGGCCGATGCGATGTGCGAGGAGACCCTAATTCCGAGATAGCAAGTGACTCTGCTCATTCTTCAGCAATCTAAGTCTCATCATTTACCACCAATACTGATTTCATTAAGATATTTGTTATTGATCTGGTATTGGGATGTAACTAGAATTGGAGATTTTAAAGAAAAAGATATCAGACAAAATATAAGAAAAGAACACAGGTGGTAATGATAGGTTTCAATATTAATGAATTTACATATGCATTCTCAACAAACCGTTCCTTCCATCACCGTAATAATCATCCTCCTCTCCTTCCACTTGTGGTCTTGTTCCATGGCAGGCTTTGTCAAGGAATATGATCATTGTCTGTCTTTGGATCAGGTTGTATTCTCAGTGTCATGCTTAATAGTATTGTGATGGTAAGTTTAGGAATGAAAATCTCAGCACATCTGTTTCTAACATTGGGTTGGGATGGAATAATTGGTTCGATATATGGTCTGCCACTGCAGGTAGTGGTGTCAGCACAATGATGGGGGTAGGCATGGATTTATCTGTAAGCAAGTGACCAACAGCTGATGAAGAACCCTTGATATTCTTCACTATGGACAGTTTCTCCTAGTTCCTGTACATTCTGCCAGAATGTGATTATCAAGCACAAATAACAGTGAGTTTTTCAGTCCATGTGTCCATATTCCACAAGATTTCTGTAGTTTGGTGTGGCAGATTAGTTCTCTGTGGGGTTTTCCAAGGTATAATATTTGATTGTTGGCTGTATAAATAGGAGAATAATCCCCTTGATTTTATTGGGATTTTTATTGTATTTGTCGCTAGGGAAGATGTTGTTCTATTGATGATCTACTGGGACCTGAGCCCCGGGTTTGGTCTCCGTTTAGGCACCGTTCCGGGAAGCCGGCCTGAGTGCCAAAGCGCCGGTTTATGGAATTGTGGTTCTCTCACAAAGTAGAAATAATAGATGATGATATATAAAATTGTTAATTGGTATTGGGAACTCAACTGTCAATCCAGGTATTTGTACAACAAGTTTCTAGTGTTTTCGTCCGAAATAGGAAAGTGCGATGTCCAGCGCTTAACCTTCGGTTCAGTGCGGAAGGAAGTTTTGAGATTATCTCAAGGTTTAGTGAGAGCTGGGCCGTAGAAAGGTAAATTCTACTTGTCTATAGTTTATCTAGATACAGCTAGGTATTTATAAGAAATAAAAGGCTGTGTAATCATGAAAAACTATCGGAATATGACCGGAGGCCGTTCTGATACGGCCGGGTGCGTGATGGAATGTGGGTATGTGGGCAAAGGAAAAGATTTGGGCCATGCCCTGGGAAAAGATAGAAGAATGTGGAAAATACTCATATTAACATAGCTTGCCCATCAGTGATCTTCCATCCATCAGCCCTGATGGATGATTTAGGCCTTGTATCAGGTACCAGGCCAAGTAGGTGGTATTCATCCAAAACCATCTTTAAAATCATGAAAATATTCCTGTAGCTTCTTTATATTATCTGTAAAGCCTCTAAGAAGTTGTGCTTTAAAGGGAATAGAATTGGAGGAGTTATTTGGGTTTTAGTGCTGAAGTGAACAGGAATATATATATAACCACTCAAAAATTCCATTGGTTCTAACAATTTCCACTTCTTCACTGTGGTCTCTGAATCGACGCACAAATAAGCTTGCATGCATGTGGCACAATCCACGACACAGGTGTGTCACTGAGGCCACATGTGTTACCCCTATTGATGGGGCATTCATCTCTATCTAAATAGCTCATCCAGTCCACTGTCAGTTTCTGCCAAACCCATGACTCAAGTTTATGTTGTGTTGTTTCCCCTGTGTGACTTCTGGGTGTGACTCGAATTACCGTCGGATCTCAGTTGAGTCGAGTCTTTCATGTCTGCCGCATGTGCAGAGCCAAGCAGTGTGTCTATCTTCACAGGTATTCCACCATCAGTATAATTTAAGCTGGAAAAATATGCATATGGAAGTAGTATAGATGGTTCAGGAAATTGTGCATCAAGGTGGTTAGTGTTGTTTGGAGTGGTAAACTAGGTTTATATGGGGTTTCCCACGCTAGAATATCAGAGAGTTGACACTACAAATAGAATAATGAGTCCCTGGATTTTACTATGATTTTGATTCCATTTATCGATAGAGAAAGTATTGTGCTATTGGTGTTCTACCCTAGGCTAACCTTCGGTTCAGCGTGAGTGGATATATTTGAGTGTAGCCTAGTGGCTAGCAATATGGGGGGAAAATATATCTTCTATCCTCATTGTTAACTGCTTGTAACTACAGTTAATTTATACATGTAAACTGTCTGATGAGAGTATGATCCGTAACTAATGGAATTTGTGGAGCATATACAGGGTTGGCCCAATGCGGGTTGTCCCGATATGATCTTCATAGAGAAATGACACCTGTCAGTGGTGCCCATTGAATATAAAGTATAGTTCCCTTTGTTCCCTTCTTGTGTGCAACAACTATTCCCTTCCTGAGCCATTCCCCATGTCCTCCTCTCCTGTTTCTCTGTCAGCTGTCCTCGGTGGCTGCATATATGTGCTGCGGTTTCACTATTTCTTGTTCCTCTGCATGTGAGTCCCTTTTCCTATATCCCCTGTATGTCCTCCTATTCATTTCCCTTCTTCCCCTTCTGTATCTCATTCAATATCTGCTCTTCCGGACCATGGGGCTAGCTAGGTATGGGGCCGGGTACATAGAGTTACACAAAACTTCTTCCTAAAATCCTGTAAATATTCATGTAGGTTCTTCATGATGTATAGAACTTCGGTGCAAAGTTGCACCTTGATCTGGGAGTGATCGGGGGAGATATTACAGTTTTAGTGTAGGAAATATGTATAATGCCACTCAATATTGCTGTTAGAACCAGGGACTATTGAGTCAATTTTATATATATATTCTACACTAAACATCCATTATCTCCCCCAACAATTTCCCAATCAACACGAGACTCCATACCAGGACTCCACACACCATGAGGAAGATACATAAATATTCCCATGATTTTAGGAGTGGGTTTTACCCCACACTCTCTACCCGGCCCCATACCTACCCCAAGGGCCGGCTCACATCATCTGGACACGTTGGGAAGAAGATACACTGGCATGTGGTTTCTTATTCATTCTATTTCATATTCTATGCTATTTCCAACTTCTCCCCTGTGAAGTTTTTGTCCTATATCATCCCCACCGCATATATGCGGATGTACCACGCGTACGGCCACATTAGGCTGGCTTCTAACTTCACTCCGTGAAGTTTTCACTTCTAAATAGGATTTCTATTTCATATAAAGTACTAGTATTTTGTAGTAGTATAAACAAGCAATTATTATTGTATCTCTGCCCCCCATCGCACTAGCCTTTAGGCTATACTTAAATATCTTTGCCTCACGCTGAACCGGAAGGTTAAGCGCCGAGCGCACTTTCCTATTTAGGAGTAGAACACCAACTACTTGTCGTACAGCAAGGCCGGGTCACAGTTGGGTTTCCAACATCATACTATTATATTATATTACTACACATTATATCCTACTTGTGGGAGAGCCACAAATCGTTAAACCGGCGCTTTGGAGCCCAGGCCGGTTTCCCGGTACGACGCCTAAGCGGAGAGTAAACCCGGGACTGAGCTCCCAGTAGATTCACTATAGGGCAATACCTTCCCTAGTGATAAATAGAATATAAATAGTAGTAAAATCTGGGAGATTATTCCCCTGATTATCCAGCCGACTCTCCGATATTAAAGCGTGGGAAAACCCCAGGAAACCCTATCTGCCAGACCCATCTACAGATTGAAAGTCTCAGGTTAACCAAGAATTGCTTCGTCACAACAGTTAGGACCTGGGAAAAGGGTTTCTTTCGAGTTGTAACAGCTTCAATGACATCATCGCATACAAATCTCACAACAGAACTCGAAGTCCAACCATGGACATAATGTACACTTGTCACCGCGACTGAGAAACTTTCGCGATCTATCCATATCATTATGATGAATACAGAAAATCGGTCATTAAGCCTCTTCTCGTCTTTCAGCCCCTCCCTACCATGATATGGATCGCTGCATTATTTCTCTTTGTTTCTACGGTGGTCTGTAAAGTTTGTAAGTGCATACCCGCACATCATCGTCGAAATACTCATTCCCATGTTAAGTTGAGCTGTCTATCCCTCTCCCCGACGGCACAAAGACAATAAATGTAACCAGTCCTCACTATCGACCTGCTTCTACCATTGACAATTCTGGAGTGCTCGTATATGCATTTGCATGACCCAAGGGGGGCCATTGAATGCTTTGTTGAGTCGAGGAGTTCACCATGTCAATGTTCCGACCTTCAAATGCTGGGTTTCGCCGTGTTTGTCCTCTGCGACATCCGATTCCTTGAAAATTTGGCAGAGGCACAATATGCATTTAATGGTTTTGAATTGCGTGCATCTAAAAAAGCCTTCATGAAAAATATCTGACACGTTGCCAAACAGCCTACAGAAACGTATGTCAATTCCAGGGAACCCCAGTGATCCATGTGCAACTTCAACTTATACCGAACGACAGTGCTACTTTGACTACCTTCAATTCTTCCGATAACCGTACGCGAGCATAGTATTGATCCATGCATCTATTAATTTCGCAGATCCTCAGGTCTGAGGCAAGACCAATTCGTATACTTCATGTTGCAGATAGTTGATGGACACATTGGAATCCCGATCCTCCTCATGGTCTCTATAATCCTACGAAAAGCCAGGCCTGATCTAATTTTCTTCAATTTCTGCATTACATGGGTGTTTTCTGCTATCGTTTTCTCAATTGGGTTGGCTACATATTATTATATTCCCAAGAATTGGCTACTTACAAGGGTATGTCAGATTATATCGCAGGGGTCCATCTACCTCAAACTTCACTATACATTTACCTCCAATTTTCCTTCCATCCATGAGCGAAAAGGAGTGCCTGATTCAAGCTATGCTTATCACCGAGGCTCAGATCATGACGGACATGGCCATGTTTGCATTGACCACCAAGGTTACTGTGCATCATGGGACCATCACCCTCAAAACCTATCATCAACACAAGTCTCCGTCACTATGTAGGTTTGGCTCGATTCTAGGGCTCGTATTTACGGACCTTGGGGAAAGAAACAAGCGCAATGGACCCAAGCTGCGGTGTGTTCAACCAACAAGTTCTGCTCAGCAGTGGTCTTCATGGTATTCCTGTGGACGATCATAGCTGTTATTTTCTCCACACATAGGTCTACTTGCTTGCTAGCTCCCTGCCCTTCAGGTGCCATAATCATCTTGGTTGATGTATTAAATGATTTAATATCTTAGACTTTAGGGTAGGCAAATAGATATGAGGGGAGAATAGAGGTCTTAGTGTTTAGTCTATGTTCTAGCTTTAGATAAAAGGCTTTCTGTTTTCAACTTGTTGTAAAAGTTTATTGCAATTTAGTTGGGAGTGAAGTTTATACTACTCTAGACACTCTAGTTATATAGTAAGTATAGCGTCTACTGGATGCTGCGTATGCTTGCGCATGCCCCTCCTAGAGGCGCGTGTGGTTCCCATCAATGACACGTAGTAGGTGACTGACACGTTTGTCACATGTGCTGATGCGTGTGACACGTTCATGGTTTGTGGCCGCTACACGGGTGGCTCAATACACGGGATAAATAATACACATGCCTACCTGGTTCCAACACACCCCTTCAAACGTGTGTGTCAAGACATGTTTGCCTATAATGGAACCAGTGTGCCCTTGAAACTGTGTGTATGCCTCTTGAAGCCGTGTGTACACCCCTTGAAACTGTGTACACCCTTTGAAAGCCGTGTGTACACCCCTTGAAACTGTGTGTACACCCCTTGAAAGCCGTGTGTATACGGCGTGAGGATGTGGGGTAGCGTATGTGGTGTGCGTCGGTGGTGCATGCACAGCGTGTATGTGTGCAGTGAATGGATGTGGGACGGCGGTGGTATCTGCCAATGTGGGTGACGCGTGAAACGATGGCGGTGTTGCGTCCCTGTGTGCGTGACTGCGTCACGTGATGCACATTCAGATGTTCCGCATCATCCGCCATCGTCTCGTTCGATGGCAGTGATGATACTGGGCTAAAGCTATTGCTGTAGCTGTGCTGGCCGTACGACAAATCCAATGTTTTGACATTCTTGGTCTCGATTTGGTTGTGCGCCGCGTCCGGTCCTCTCGACGTTACGATGGGTCTCGCGGCCCCTGTGGATGATACGGCGGCCCGACTCGGTGGCTCCACCTCGACGATACGCATTGTTTCGCAAGCTGTCCATGTCGGTTCTACCGATGTCGTGGTTCTTCTGGTGACTTGCTTGGGATGTGCGGCCACCCGGTTTGATGGCTTTTCAATGCATGTCTTTTCTTTTGTTTTCGTTTCTTTTTCTCTGCTGACTTCCCTATCCACATCCTCTATCAATCCCTCTTCAACGTCTCTCGTTTGCGCTGGTGCTACGGTTGGCGGCCCCTCGTCCCTTGTTCGTATCCGTGCGGCGACCAACAGCCTCCCTTTTTGCATGGGACGTATGACCGGCGGCCTCAACGGATCGCCGTCCGCTGCGCGCGATGTGTCGCGATACGTCTGTGGCGGCCCTTTGCCCATTACGGTAACCTCTGTTGTTTGCGTGTAGCATTGGTGTCAGGGGACTACCGGTTTATTCCTCTTTTCCTCCCTTTTATTCCTTTTATCTCCTTCATTTCTCTTATTCTTTTGCTTACATTACTTCCTTGATTATTACTCTATCTTCCCTTCTCATATATTTGCTATAATCCCTTCCCCTTAATATTCTATCCTCTTCCTTGCTGGCTGTGACAGGCTTGTTATGTCACAGTCACTGTAGCTATATAGTTGCCGCTTAGGTAAGGAGGTCCTTTGGTTGTTCTCTTCTGGACCTCCCTGCCAGGTAAGCGGCTCGCATGTATTTAGCTACATTACTTCTTATATACTTACTTCTGGACCTCCCTGCCAGTGTCTGTAGTGTCTGTGGGTAAACATTAGGGTTCGAGTCCCTGGGTTAGGCCCTGGGTAGGTCACAGGGCTGGGTGGTGTCCCGCTGTTGGTCGCCCAGCAGGTACTGGAATCAGTACCCGTGCAGGTTGCCCTTACATTAGAACAACCCAACTAATAGAGGACCGAGGGCTCGGGTCTTGAACTTCCACCGGCGAGTCGAATTTCCTCGAACGAGTTGTCGGATCCCCATACCTCCCTCCTCCTTCTCGGCTTCCTCGTGTCATCCGGGTGGAAGCCCAGCGTCATACTTGTACTTATCGAAGGAATGGTGATAGCTGGGCAGCTCGGTGAGCGAGAGAGTGGACCGCTTCGGGCGACACTATAAATCGCTGCGTAACCCGCAGTAGGGTGGACCGTCCACTGAAGGCCAAGGCGACACCATAAACCATTTTCCAACCTCAACCCCTTTAATGCTCTTCTTCTATTCGCCGCCCTAGCGTTCCTACATGCCGAGAATCCCCCACTACGCTACTCTACAATCCGTACCACCCACCTCACAACCGCCTTCTTAATACCGCCTACCTTCGCGCTTCATCCCAACCGAATCCCCATCCCACAGCGCGACTCTACCATGCCGACCTTGCTCCTCGGCCTGTAAACGGGCACCCGACGAGCATCACTGCTGACGTGGCCTGTGACGATGCCACGTCACGCACTCGCTGTTGACAGCGACCGCCTTTGGAGGCCATTGACGGGCCTCTATACCTTTCCATAAGGCGTGCTAGACACGTTTTCTCTATCCTGGTACCCCGAGGGCATGCCCTACCCAATGATAGTGCAGAGGCTGTCGCATCCGAGGCCTCTGCCACGTACCCTCTGGCACATGTGATGCATACCCCAGCAATGCCCTTGCGCGACCACCATGTGCTCCGAATGCCGAGCTTGATGAGCGAGCTATACACCGTGCCAGCTGCACTATCGACCCTCACCGTCATGCCGACACGGGTGAACGGGGTGTCGACTGCGCCTGCAACTGCACCCGGTGCTGCCACTCGTAATGTCTTTCCAGCAGCATCATGGTGTGTCCCACCGACCGCGATGACCGTTTGCTCGGTCAGCATCATGCCTTGCGACGTGACGATCTGTGCACCTTCTCGTGCACCCCTGTACAGCCGGAGACTGATCAAGGTCCCCCCATGAGTCATGGCTTGACTCGCTCGTACTGCACTCGCAGAATGCATGACCGCCCGTCACACCCGCACCGAAGTGACACGAACCCAACATGCGCCGTTGGAGTGTGGGGCGTAAAAGTTGCCAAAGCGCCGCCACCCGCTCGTGCCAATGACCTCTGTGTCAAGCGACGCCCTAGCGTAACCGTCCGTGACATCCTCATGCTGAGGCCTGTATGCCTGCCTGCATCCCGATCCTGTCACATTTGTACCGCTTGCTGGTCCCGGGAACACCTTCAAGGAGTTGCATAAACCACAGCCTTGTCCTCAACGGTGTGAATGAGATGAAGACAAGCCAGCCACGTATGGCAACCGGCTCACCGCGATATCATCCTCTGTACTGCTGAGCCGACAACACCGCCCATCGCGATTGTTGCCGCCCCATGTGGTTTCCCGTACCTTCTGCCTACCGCTGGATGCACGTGATGCAGACTGCATGGTCTGCCTCCCATTCGGACATATGCCGATGATGAGCTGCATGTGTGCACCCTCTTACCTGTTTCCGGTGCTCAGCGCAGTCACCACCATGCGTGTT
The DNA here is from genome assembly GCA_003314275.1 of Chroogomphus rutilus. Lineage (NCBI taxonomy): Eukaryota > Fungi > Basidiomycota > Agaricomycetes > Boletales > Gomphidiaceae > Chroogomphus > Chroogomphus rutilus. The sequence goes on from QLPI01009304.1 coordinate 14,391, forward strand.
CTCACCCCTGCATGGGCCGCTACATAGTGTACTGCAGGAGCAAATGCTCTACCCAATAGCCAAAGTACAGCCGATGTGCACCATGCCACGCAGCCCGCGTTGTATGACCACCATGACCGCTCAACGCACACCTGCCGTTTTGCACGCACCGTTGCCATGGTAGATGTGGTAGTTAGCGACGCACCACGATCATTCGCCACGAACGATACTGGCAGTGATCGCTCGCCCTTATGTGACCGCCCGTGATTCCCTTGTACCGATGCTCGGGCACCCGCCGTATCGTAGACTGCCCTTGGCAGCATTGATACCCACGTCTACATCTGGCAGCCTTGGAGTGACACCTCCTGCCTCATTGACCCTGGAGAGAGTGGATGCATTGGGACAGGTGTGAATATCAGCCGATGTGGAGTGTGGAGATGGAGAGTGTGGAGGTAAACAGGACTGCTGTGTGACCCAGAGAGGGGGTAGGCTAGACGGGCACATCGTCATATACATGATCCAAGGTCGATATTCGCGCGTGGCCCTCCTCCAGGCCAAGCTCTCCCGGCCAACCATTTGTCGCTCGCGCGTGTCTGCACCGCCACTGGAGAAGACCATGCACGGCCCTGCGTATTGTGTCAACAACCGTTGTTGGCACCGTTCCTGCAGAGTCCTGCCATGGTACCGACACTGACCGAACAGTGGTGTTGTGATATCCTTGCGCGACTGCCACGGACTCTGCAATCCTGCTGATACCCGTCGCGCGCGTTTACATGTATGGACGAGTCACGACGGCCCCACGCACGGGATCGAGCCGACTGTACGTTCAGGTTCGACATGTATCGCATCGCACAGCTCGCGCTATACAACCGCCGCCATCCATTTGACGTGTGTCTGCCGTCTCAGCTGTACGCGCTGTCGCAAGAGTTTGGCGACCCACCGTAATTCACTCGGTGTCAACGGCGTCCGCTTGCGGTCCCCAACAGCCGGGCCGGTTGTGGAGGCCCCTCCCTCCTTTTTCTCCCCAACCAGCACGTAGGCGTTGTCCAGCAACCCCAAGGTGACACTGCCATGATCGTTCTCCACAGCTGCCGTCAATTCCGTGAACGCCTCAGGAAGCTGCATCCGCTGCACGGCTCGGTCCGCGCCTGTCCTCCCAACGTACGCTCACCCTCTCGTAGTGGCTTGGTGACCCGTCTGGGCCGATGTTGTGCTTGCTGCAATCCTCCTTATGACCGACAGTATCATGCAGCGTTTGATCACTGTAGTCGTCCCCTGCTGCCATTGCCCGATTGCTGCGCCATGCGGCCTTTCGAAGCCCTGTCATTCCGTCCCCCCGTCGTACCACCCCGAGTGCCATCGTGCCGTCCTCGCTGCACCCACGCCTTGCCACTCATTCTCGGCACCAAGCGCAGTCACCAGCGCACGCGTCCTCGCTCCTGCACCGCTGCCCGATGAGGAGGGCATCTGCCAGGTGAGACGAGTCCACGTTGGCGCGTATCACATCATGCAGCTCGCGTTGTATGGCTGTCACAACCCACTCAACACGCGCCCGCCGTCTCCACCATATGCAACGACGCCCGCACACCTGCCATATCGCGAACTGCCCTCGGCGGCATCTGTGACCCCCATTCTCATCCGGCAGTCTTGAGTCGGCGCTCCTGGGCTTGCCTCACACAGCGGCCGTCTGCTCTGGCTCATACCGGGGCCGTAATCCATCGCTGGGTCTCGCTCCCACTGCATTCGCGCTTCCGCACCTTCCTCCTGCTGTGGACACCGTGGACGTGTGTCAAAGAGCCGCAATCGCCGCCTACGCTGGATCAATGTGCGACCCAGCATGTGTTGACATCATTGCGGGATCGTCCATGGCGTCCTCATATCGACGCCTGTGCAGCTGCCCGCGACCGATCCTGCGCTCAACGCGCATCGCCGCCCGACCCCGCGATCTTCGTCACCTGCTGTGGCAGAGATGGACGGAACGCCACGACCCACCTGTCGCCAACAACATCCGCGCGCTCGTCTAGAGCCTCAAAGTGGCGCCCCCACGCTCGTCCTTGGCGTCGAAAGTGCCGCCTATGCTTGATCACGCAAGTGTCGTCTGCAACACCGACCGATTCCCCCGGGAATGCCGCCAGGATGCCGTGCCGCCCGACCCGCTCTCATGTGCCCGTTGCCGTCACTGGTTTCATACGGTCTTATTGACGTTGCGTCCCCGCACGTCGACCTCCCGCGTCTCCGACAACCCGTGCGTCCGCCCGCATTTCTGCGTGCACGCCTTCGCCACTCGTCCGCTCGTGTCCGCGTACGTCCGCGTGCTGTCCGCCTCCATGACCGTCCCCCACCGCTGCTACCAGTTCCGGGAACGTGCTGGGAAGCCGCGCTCGCCGCGCAGCTTGGTCTCCGTGCTCGCACACCCGTCATCATCGCTCTGACCTTTACCGCTGCCGCTCGCTCCGGACGATGTCCGTTCGCATCCTTGTGTGTCGACCTCCGCATTCCTGCTCATCCGTGTTCGACACGCATCGTAACTCGACCGACGCGTACCAGCCATCTCCACCGCACGCGCCGTCACAATAATGGATGCAGGCATTGGCGAGACGCCGCTGGCTCGTTCATCGCCAACGACGTCTGCCGATGCTTGCACATCTGCCCGCAGTCGTTCCCATGCATGTTCGTGCCGTCGCCGATTTCGGGGACACCGAGAAGCCGCGTAAGCCGCGTTCATCGCGCAGCTTGGTCCACACTGGCGTTGCAACGGTCGCCCATCACGTCTCAAACCCACGCGACACGCTCCCTGCAGCATTCTGGTCCTCGTCCTCGACCGAGGTTGTGCCGAACGAGCCGCGATGGCCTCAGGCATAACTGAATAGGCTCCATACATCGGCTGGGCATTCCTTGTGTGTATTTGGCGGACCAGGTGTGTCTATGCCTATGTGTCGGGTCGCCACATTCTAGAGAGGGGGTAATGTCAGGGGACTACCGGTTTATTCCTCTTTTCCTTCTTTTCCTTCCTTTTATTCCTTTTATCTCCTTCATTTCTCTTATTCCTTTGCTTATATTACTTCTTTGATTATTACTCTATTTTCCCTTTTCATATATTCACTATAATCCCTTCCCCTTAATATTCTATCATCTTCTTTGTTGGCTGTGACAGGCTTGTTATGTCACAGTCACTGTAGCTATATAGTTGCCGCTTAGGTAAGGGGGTCCTCTGGTTGTTCTCTTCTGGACCTCCCTGCCAGGTAAGCGGCTCGCATGTATTTAGCTACATTACTTCTTATATACTTACTTCTGGACCTCCCTGCCAGTGTCTGGTAGTGTCTGTGGGTAAACACTAGGGTTCGAGTCCCTGGGTTAGGCCCTGGGTAGGTCACAGGGCTGGGTGGTGTCCCGCTGTTGGTCGCCCAGCAGGTACTGGAATCAGTACCCGTGCAGGTTGCCCTTACAACTACTCTTGGCCTGCAGGACTTGGCCATAGTCTGCCCGACCTTTCAACAACACCCCTCGGCAGTACCGAAGTCCGTCAGTATCCGACTCCTGACAGCAACATTCAATTAGCTCTATTTTTTATGCCCACCATCTACATACATGCACATCTATTTTCTGTAGATTAACCTGAGACTTTTAATCTGTAGATTAATCTGAGACTTTTAATCTGTAGTTGGGTCTGGCAGATAGGGTTTCCTGGGGTTTTCCCATGCTT
>QLPI01009306.1:0-29470 GCA_003314275.1 Chroogomphus rutilus
CCTCGGCATCCTCTCGAGGCTCCTTTCACTGTCCAAACTAGTGGCACGCACGGAACAGCAGGGCGCAACGCACAAGCACGTTGAAGCCTAGCCACTCCGAAACGGTTTGCAGGACTTAACCGATATCTCGGCGTCACCGAATCTTGACAGCGGGGCAAGTAAGGTGGTTGATGGCTAGCAGTAGAGCTTTTGATTTTTGGATGACTTATTAAATGTAGGTGTGCCATCTGAGTTCCTGGTCAATTTGGACTCCCAGTAGCCATCCTGAGGGCACACATGTGATGCATTGTCCTGTTTGTCTGTATATAAAGTCATTATATATAATGTCTTTTCACCATGTGAGCCATAGGCATTGGAATTTGGAGATCTCAGATTTCGAGTTGTGAGTGGAAGACCATGTGATTTACTTGTTGAGCATTGAGTTCAAGGCAGTGTCGCATTTGTCGAAGGTGTCGGCTATTGCAATGAAGAAGGTGTCATCGACATATGCACCGCCGTCTTCATTTGGACCTTGTGGGATATTGACAAGACCGTGACTGTAAATGAGGTATATAATCATAGAGGCGGTTTTTCCTTGGCCTGTGAAATTGTCAATGGAGATGTCCTCTGAGATATAATCATCAAAACTTAGTGTGGTGCTTCTGTCTCCAGCATAGCATTGAAGAAGTTGACAATTTCAGTAGGATAGCTGAGTTTGGCCATGTTTCTGAGTAATCAGTCTGTAACTGAGTTTGGGAAGGCATTTGCTATATCAAGGAAGATAATTGTGATGACTTTGTATGTACACCAGGCCACTTTTATACAGTGTGTAAGGAATAGGAGAGAGTCAGTAGTGGTTTGGCCTGGGAGGCCACCAAAGTGGTGAGAGGGTAAGAGGTTGTGGCAGATGGTAAGATAGACTGTAATGTCAGTAATCACACTGGATATGACTTTCCCCATAGTGTTATATAGGGTGATAGGTCTATATGCTTTGGGAATCGTGTAGTCTGGTCTATCTTTTTCAAAGAATGACAGTCTTCTATGATCTCCAGGCCTTTGGGAAGTACTTGAGTCTGATTATGGCCGTGATGCACCAATGGAGTATTGGGACTATCAGTTCCATGCATTGTTTAAGTACTACATTAGGGATGCCATCTGGTCCAGATGCAAAGAATGGCTTGAGTTTTTTAATGTGATGGTCTAGCTGATGTTGAGTGGGCATGATGAATTTGATAGGGGCTGGAGGGGATGCTTGGTCATCTGAAATGGGGGGAAGATTGAGTGGGTGAGGCAGGAAGAAGATTTCTTTGAATTTTTCTGCTTTTTTGGCATCCATATTGGCTTCTTCCAGAATGTTTCCATTGAGATCCTTTTTTATTAGAGTAGGGATGAGAGTGTGACCGCTATCTGTAAGGGGGTGTTTTGCGTATCTTCCTGCTATCCAGATGTCTTTCACATCGATGTTTTCAAGCCATATCTTCTAGTGATTGGCCTTGGTTTTCCAAAGTGCTGCTGTATATCTGTTTCGTACCAGGTTATATGCTATTTTCTTCTCTCACCATGCTAGGGTGAATCTTGTCTGAAATTCTTCCCTACTTTTGACTGCTGCTTTGTGTCATAAGTTTTTTAGGTCATTGTTCCACCATCGTTTGATGTAGGGGGTGATGCACTGTTTGGGGGTAACTGAGCTGATTGTGTGTTATATTGCCGAAGTGAGTGAAAGGACAAGGTTGTCAAGGTCATTTTGGATTGTGGGTACATCGGTGTATTGGGGTAATTTGGTATCAAGATAGCAGGTGAGTTTCTTCTTGAAGGATTCCCAGTCAGTGTTTTGAAAGTTTCTCTTTTCTGGTGAGGCGTGTGTTTGAAGTATTATATCTAGTATAGTATGGATGGGTAGGTAGTCAGCACAAGGGATATAATCATTGAGGGACATAGCACAGAAGATAGTTTAGCAGGCGAGTGCTGAGTCACAAAAGACTAGATCAATAGTTGTCCAGGTGAGATGGCTGTCAGATTGGTAGGTGTGCATTCCTGGTAGGAGCTGAAGTTCTAGGTAGTGTTGTGCTAATAGTTGGAGAAGGAGGTTAGTATTGCTACAATGACAGCGTTGTATTTGATTTGGTCCAGACCAGAGGGGGTCATGTTTGTTGAAGTCACCAGCCCATAGCATAGAGGAGTTAATGGGGTGGAATGGTTGTGGAGCTAGGATTGGAGTTGTATGAGTGCTAAATCGGATTCTGAGGGGTTGTATATGTTGTAGATATCTAGGGACATGTCACTAAAGGTTAGAGTGATCGACATTATATCTGTTGATTGTATTTGTATCTGGCAAATGTATCTGAGGTCAGTTTGGCAGAGACAAGTATGAGGGAGCAAGCTAGGGAGGCATTATTAGGGTTATGTATCAGATATATAGGGTACCAGTTTATAGAGGCAGTTGTGATAGTTGAGTTGGGGTAGATATACAGTTCTTGAAGTAGGAGTATATCCCATATTGATGGATCTGTTGTATTAAATAATGTTAGTGTAATGTCATTTGAGTGCTTGCAGTTTTGTTGAAGTATACGTAGTCAGTCTTGTGTGATATTTTTAGACATGGGGAGCAATGGGGGAGGTGGGTGGTATTTGATTGATTAGTGGTCCCTCTGGGGATTGTAGGGGGTTGGAGAGGGGGTGTATGCATATATCTCTGCATCTATTAGGAGTGTAGCTGACATCTGCAAAGAAGAAGAGGTATGAGCTTCAAATTTACCTGTATTATATTCATCATGTGTTGCTTGCACTTCAAAAATGGTCTTTGCAATAGGGCAGGACCAAATCCAACTTGCATGTTCACCTTTGCAATTGGCACATCTGGGTTTGTCAGCTGTGCACTTGTGCCCCTTGGGGCAGGGTTGGGTATGCATGCAGGTGTGGTCAGCTGTAAGGTGAGGCCCTGCACATCGGCCGCATCATGCCTCCCCTATACATCCCACCACCCAATGTCCCCAGTCTTGACATTGGAAGCATTAGGGGGACCTGGGGATGTAGATGCTTACATTACAGATAGTTCTTGTCAGGGGACGACCCTCTCCGAAGCCTGAAACAAGTCCGAGGTCCTATCTCGGACTCTCCCCAACTCCGAGGTCCTATCTCAGACTCTCCCCAAATCCGAGGTCCTATCTCGGACTCCTCAGTGTAGTCAATAACTGAGGAGGGAGGCTTGCACGGGTCGTGTTTCACCCGCATATACCCTGCAACTGGCCCTTGACCCTATCGAAGGTTTGAGCCAGGCTGCCGGTTCCAAATCCAGGGAGCTGGCCACACTAGTCGCGTCGTGCGTGGACAAGCGCCCGTAAGTAGCGTACATAGTAGAACATGAATAACTCCCTCAATAATGAGGGTAAAAATACAAATAAAAGTGAGAAAAATTAAGAGTTCAAAAGCGCACAGAGTGATACCGAAATCGATATAATATTACAATATATTGAGATTGGTCTCTCAGGGGTGAGATGCAAGTTTGCACCCAACAACCATCTGGTGACTGGCTACCATGGCCACCATGACCTCCATGACCACCATGACCACCACGACCCATGACCACATCCCCCATGACTACCACAACCCATGTCCCCCATGACCACCACAACCTATGTCCCCTATGACCACCACAACCCTGACCATGGAAAAACTAGTTAGATGAAAACTCCACCTGACCCCCAAACTTCCGACACAAAATGCCATCAATTCCGAAACAAGTATAAACAAGCACTATCAGTCATCACCATAAAACAAGGAATGCTCTGGATCAAGATCAGAAGGATCTTGCTGATGGAACAAGTTCACACCCTTCCCGTTTCCTCTACCACTTGACTCCAGCACCGGGTCCACCACTTCAGGAACCCACCCCACCGTAGGTGTCACACCCCCTGTACCACACACTGTATCCACCACTTCAGTGGACCGCCCTGCCATAGGTGCCAAACTCCCTGCACCATACACCGGATCCACCAGTCCAATAGACTGCCCTGCCTTGGGTGTTGTATCTCCCATACCATGTGCCGGATCCACCCCAGAAGACCTCTCCCTCTTGGAAGCTGCCTTCCCCATACGATGTGCCAGATCCAACTGACCCCCTACTGCCTGACAACTCTGGATAAGACCACCACATCACCACACCTTTGTCAGATGCTCCCGACTATCTGTCTTGATGGTGTTCCATATCTCGGAAGCATCCGACAACCTTCTTATGTCAACACCAAGAGCGAGGAGATGAGCATCCATCCTGAGAATGCTATCCCTAATCTCCCCCAAGATATCCATGATTTCTGCAGCCCCAACCTTTGGGAGAGAAGGAACCACCACTTCAACCTTCGTCTTCTTTGAAGAGGATGCTTCAGGAGCCTCTGTTTCCTCCCATCTCCTCTTTTTCGAAGTTGATCCCTTAACAACTGGTACCCCACCAACCTCATACCTCACCCTGCTACTCCAACAGGGAATACAAGTTTTAACTGCCGTGGTCCACTCACAGCGCTTCCCCCATCTAAGACAGAGGTCACAGGGTTCTGACCTCAAAAATGAAGAAATCCCTGGGGTGGCAACCTGATACAAGTCAGGACGTTGTTGAATCAGTGCCTGACGACTGGACTCAAAGGGCCCAAGACCCACCTCCTTCCCAATCGCCCACGCATCCTGAGCCACCTGATTTTTGTAGGACCTTTGTGCCCCCAAAATCCAGGCATCCTTCTCACGATGGTCCTGACACATCCTCTCCACATCCCTCACAGCAGTACTTGCCCTGACCATGGGCACAAAAGGAACATTCTCCCTACCTCCTGGATTTCCCCCAGTAGGCGACGAGATGGACTCTGAATCCAAGGGAACACCACGATTGGAGAATTAGTCAGACTTGTTGGTCTCCCTTTGTAAGGCATCCCCATCCTCAGACCCTGGCGTAGCAGCAAAACCTCCCCAGAACGGCACATCTTCCGGGTCTTCAACCTCCTGACCAGCCAGGAGAGCAAGCTCCAGAGCCTTAGCATCCCACTCCATGGCTCGATCCTCCTCCTCCCTCCTCCTTCATTCCACCTCCTTTTTCTTCTCCTCCAACCTCTGGACTTCAGCCTTCCGATATTTCCCAACCTTCCGGGTGGCCTCCAGTTTCCTTGCCCCTTCCACCTCCAATAAGCAAAGCTTCTCTGCATAATCGGCCTTGAAGCGCGCACCTGCTCCGAGACCTCTGCCTCGATATCCTGCTCCAATTCAGACATGGGTGAGGGCAGGAAAAGAATCCACAAGGAAGAGCAAAACCCCTTTATATACAATGGATGGGCACTCAGAAAAAATACCCATTACATCCCAATACACCTAAAAAATACTCCCACATTGTTCTCCGCTCAATTCACTACAAGAATAAGCTTAGGACCTCGAGGGCTCGGTCCTAGTGGGATGATACTGTTATGGCCCATGCCCCCAATAAACCCACATTAATCCCCACAACCACCCACACTGTTTCCAGGACCTTCTAACCATTTAAAGCCAGAAACAATTGCTCTCTGCGAATCCATTGTATCAATCCAAAGTTCCACAATCCCAAACCTCCGTGATTCCAAGACCTAGGTTCTGCTCTTTTGATAAATGACGTGCAGGATCATCGCATACCTCACTCCCTTGTTTTTCATTCTCTATTAGCCCCTTGTACTCTTTTCTCCCCCTTGTCTTTACTTGGCAAAAGTTAGTACAAGGATTAGTTACATGTATATAAGCCACCAGTTGACTGGACTATTTGCCAGTATGCATATCGACTTAATTCTGTGTCGTAGTTTCCGATTCAGTTCCGGTAAACTTTCTAACTTTCCGAAATTAGAGACAGACGATTGAGGAGGGCATAACACATAAGTTGAAGCCAAGTCCCTGCGACCTCGAACAACTCAAACAACTAGTTGTATGACCTAATACCACAAATAGTCCCAAGCCCCAGGCACTTCCGTCTTTCTACCTTTTCTGCTTCTATCCATAAACCCACGACCTTTAGCCCCTCTGCCTCTGGAGTATGAATCCCTGTCAGGCTTCGGGTACTGACGGACTTTGGGACTGCCGAAAGGTCGGGTAGACAATGGCCAAGTCCTGCAGGCCAAGAGTAGTGGCATTGGCTTCAACGTACTCGTGCATTGTGCCCTACTTGCTGTGCGTGCCACCGATTTGCAACAGACAGATACTCGGGAGGATGCTGATGATGCCGGTCCAAGTCGAGGACTTTAACGGAGGGGAAGAACATAGAAGGGCCTAAGCCTAGTCGATACCCAGAATGAGGAGATATGTACATGCATGTCCTACTTATATAGGTTAAGAAGCGACATGTGGAATAAGGAATGTGGAACAATAAGGTATGCAGAGCATGTGGCTATTGTCCACAACGAGTAAAATTAGAATGAAGGAATGTAAAATGGGGATAGAACAATAAAGGATAGGATAATAGAAATGTGGCCAAGGATAGGACAATAGGAAGTGCCCGACTATAAAACAAGGGCTGTGACCGAGGATAAGACAAGGACAGAAAGTCCCGAGGTGAGATGGGCCGAGGGGTGAGGAGTAGGCATGTGGGTGGTAGATGTGCCGAGACAAGACCGGCGTACTAAGTGATATGCATGCGGCGTAGACACTTGGACGTGGACATAGAATGGTTGCTCGGTCGGCACTATCAAATAGGTGTTCTCGGTACGTGTACTTGGCAACCCCCCCTCAGAAAACATTCGGAAGCCTCTGGGAACCCTTCCAGAAGTATCTAGCTAAGTGCCTGACACACAGATTTAACAGGAGTCCAGAGGGATGTATTCAGAGTTTTTGAAATGATTTTTTATGATGTTGTTGCAGAGACTTGTGGCCATCACAGGTTCCCATTTGTGTACTGGGGTGTTTTTGTCGACTGATTTGAGGGATATGATGATTTGTTTGTTTTGCAGTTCTACATTCGGTTTTTGTTTTAGAGGGGAGGCTGGGTTTGGGGCGTTTTTGTTAAAGCCTGATGCAATCGCAGCATATGAGAGGCCTTTGTTATGCATCGGGTAAGGGATGTGGGTGTTGAGCATGGTTTTGAGGTCTTGCATCGCTTGTCTAGATCCTTTTGGGTAATGGGTCTGTCTGTCAGGCTCCGGGAATGCCGAGGAGTGGCCAAGTCCTGCAGGCTGGTCGTAGTGGCGTGGCTTCAACGTGCTCGTGTGTTGCGCCCTACTTTCCATGCATGCCACTGATTGGGGACAGAGGGATACCCGGGAGAGTGCCGAGAGTGTCGGCCCAGGTAAGGACTTTAGACAGGAGGAGGGAGGACAAGAAGGCGTAAACCTAGTTGATTTCCAGAACGAAGAACCATCTACATACATTGGCTACTTATATAGGTTAATAAGTGAGATGTGGAACAGAGTGGCACAAGGAATGGAGAACAATAAGGTATGAAGAATCATGTGGAGGTATTGTCCACAATGATCAAGAATAGAACAAGGAATGTGGACGACAATAGAACAATGAAAATGATCGAGAACAAAAGAGTGAGTGAGAATAGAACAATAGAGAGTGGCCGAACATAAAACAATAGGGCCACTGCCAAGTGACAACGAATAGTGAGTGTCCCAAGGGTAAACGGGCAAGGGGAAGGACAGGGAATAAAAGAATAATAAAGAATAGGAGGGTGGGATAGGGATAATGAACCAAATGATGAACCAAATGTACCGAGCCAAGGCCACATACTGGTGAGGGATGATATGGGTAAGGGTCGGTTGGTCGGTACTGCCGAGTAAATCAGAGCATGGTATCATGGACTGTCATCGCCGTGTAGGGTGGCCACCTCATGCAGTACTTTTGTTATGGCGATAAGCTGTTAGGTACCTTCCTTACCTATTGCATATGTGTTGTTGCCAGGTTTTCTAAAGTCGCCAAAGGATTCCATAGTGGCAGCCAGAGCCAAGATGTTGGTTTTGTTGTCATCGGTTATGCCTCTCAAGGCTAGGATGATCATGGGGTTGCCAGGGTCATAGTTGGGTGTAGGTGTGGGCATCCTTGTGGACCATTAGAGTAGCTGTTAATTGAGTGCCATGAGGTTGGTGCCAGGAGGCAAGGGTTGGGGGGGAGAGAGGAGGAGGGTCTGACATCAGGGAGAATCATGGTTTATGTGGAGGGGTAAGGGGCATAGAAGAGCAGAAGAACGGGAAATGAGAACGAGAAAGCAGAGCAGAAGACTTGGGCCGGTTTTCCACCACTTTAACGCAAAGAGCTGGTTAGAAGACTGTGGGAAAGTGGGGGGTTGTGGTGGTAAGGTAGCGGACAAACAGTTTCCGCTAAGGTCACGTGATGTGACAGTCACAGTCACATGCACAAAATTTTTTGTTGTTATTTTGTATTCTGCTACAGAGGATGGCAATTTTTTTTGGAAATAATGATTGAGCTACACTATATAATATCAGCTCTCTTGTCCAACTCAGCTAAAATAGTATCTGACATGTTGCCAGATCCTTGTGTAAAATGATGGATATGACACTTGAGTCATGTGACCTTAGCGGAATATGTCCTCTACCTTATCTGTGGGAATGTCTTTCTATATATGGAATATTTCCTTATATAGGTGATTATGTCAGCACAAAATTTTTGTGACCAAATTTTTTTTGACAGTGTCAGACTGCTTAAAACTGTGATTAGGGAATAGCATGGGTTAGGGTAACCCGCATGGGTCACCCGGTCAGGTGCCCTTGGGTTTGGGTGTGGGTCAAGCCGAGAGCACCCATGACCTGGCCCAACCTGCTGCCTCAACTATGTACGCATGTACGACATGCATGTGCCGTATGTGCACACGTACAACATGACTGTACCGTACATGCACATGCCGACACCAACACGCCTAGAGAATAGCATGGGTTTGGCCAACCCACACGGGTCACCAGGTCAGGTGCCCTTGGGTTTGGGTGCAGGTCAAGCCGAGGGCACCTGTGACCTGGCCCAACCCAGTGCAACAACCATATACGCATGCATGCACACGTGCATGACACTAAACCGGAGACTCGCTCCTGTCGTACGTGTGCACATATAACATGCACGCGCATATGACACACACATGCCGCCACACACATATGACACACGCGCTGCACACGTATGACATGCACACGCCGACACCAATGAGCCTTACGTGCACGTGTACAACATGTTCATGTCGGCACATGTGCATACAGCGCATTAGCGCATGTGCATACAATGTGTCCATGTTGGCGCATACGCATACAGCATGTTCGAGTCAGCACGTACACATACAGCACGTTCAAGTCGGTGCATATATGTACAGCACGTTCATGTTGGTGCATACGCATACAGCACGTTCGTGTCAGCACATGCACATACAGCACGTTTGAGTCGGCATGTACACATACTGCGCATTTGAGTCGGCGCATACGTATACTGCACGTTCGTGTTGGTGCGTGCACATACAGCGCATTCGTGTCGGCACGAACACGATGTATGACACGAACATGTCGCAGGTGTGCGGGTGTGGCATGCACCCAACACCCGTCGACCTGTGGGAAAAAAACCCATGGGTTGACGGGTTCAGGTTTGCCATGGGTCGGGTGCAGGTCACCCACATTTGACCCGTGGGTGACCCGTGCCATTCCCTAAATGCACCGCACGCACATGCGCCGACACCGATGCACCATATACGCATGCACTGACACCAATGCACCTTACATCACATGTATGACATGCACGCATGTGGCACATTCGTGTCGTATGGCGCATTTGTGTCATACGTCCTGCCTGCATACGGCACGTGCGGGTGCAGCATGCACCCGACACCCGTTGACCTGTGGGAAAAAACCCATGGGTTGATGGGTTCGGGTTTCCCATGGGTCGGGTGCGGGTCACCCACATTTGACCCGTGGGTGACCTGTGCCATTCCCTAACTGTGATTATGAATTTTGGGATGATGTTTGAAAGTTTTGATATACTACATTTGCAATAGTGATTTTTTTCAAAAAGGAAAACCAAGACTATGTACATATAGTTCTATGGCATTGATCTGTGGTCTCAGAATAATTTTTTTGTCGATGTTGCCAGATCCTTATGCAAAATGGTGGATGTGACATTTGAGTCACGTGACCTTAGCAGAAACCGTTTGTCCGCTACCTTATGAGACCAAGAAGCGCTCCTCAGTTGTTGGTAATGCGACTGAGGAGAGATAAATTCTCTACTGCTCTTTATACTACAAGACTGTGGAATATTACAATAGGAAATGCGCAGCAATTGAGACAATGATAAATAGGAAGAATGAGAAAAATAGAACAATGATGAAAAAAGAACAAATGGATCCTCTAAGTGGACGACGCATCATCGGTAATGTCGGAAATGTCTGATTCCAACATCATTCAGTAGTTGCAGAAAGAGAAGGCGATTGGTGTGGCTATTACAAACCTTCGATCTACATCACCTCTTGTTCAACAGTTGTAAAGTTATCTGATGTGTCAGGTAAGTAGATATTAATACACACATAATAGGCTAACAACTGGGAAATCAAAAAATTCTCATTGGTTGAACTTGCTGTAGCATTCAAAGCATATTGAGTTGAGATGGAAGGCAGGCAGTGTCGTTGATTTCCTCCTAATTATTAAAAACACCGTGTTACTATAAGAACAGGCTATAGTATAAGACAGAAGGCACGTCTATATAACCCGGCCACCCCTTTTTCAGAATGTCCATCTCTGATACTCAACATACTTCAACTCACAATGATCTCGAAAAAGCATTGGCTGCCGCAGTGGCATCGGGCAAGTACTCGTATGCGAGCACTTCCAAGCCATCTCAGGTTGATTCCCTTCTCGATACAGAAATCTCATTGAAATACTCTATTCTTGCATCTTTGGCTGTCTTGATATTTGACCATGGAGAGCATGAACCATTCCTTTCATTCTCTGCTGGTACTAACGTTCAGATGTACCGACAGTCCTCACCTTCGATGCTGAGGTTAATTCCACATCTTACCGTGACTGCTATGCCCTGAGGCACCTCAGGTCACGTATATTTGGAAATCTCGTCAATCGATCGGAAAAACTCTGTTTATATTTGTCAGTATCAACGAACCATAATCAATATCTTATACATATCAACCTACAGACTCGTTACCTCGGACTCTTATCACTTACTTTTGGTGTCTCGGGTGCGTCTTCTTATGTAACATCATCCCCAGGATCATGAAAATGACACGACCAAGGCACTTTCATGAAATCTCTCTCTGATCAGGTCAGGCCTTTCTTTGAAAACTGAGCACGGCACAGTCTGATTTCGCTTGTTTCCTGAGCTAAGTTGTAGGTGCAAAATTTATTAAAAATTAGATGATTGGTTTACATGACTGTTACAGCTGTAGAGCTTTTATTCTCACTGTCGCTGCAGCGTACGTTCTTATCATGAAGTTTATGTTTTTACTCAACTGAATTTTATAGCTTCTCAATCTTGTTCATCAATGTACAAGGTTACCATATATTGTATCAGTTTTAAACCCAAATAAAGGAGACTAACAATATTGTTTACAGTTATATCTCTTGCCCGCGTACGGTCATTCTTTTGGAATAAAAATACTAGCGAAATAAATTTGTCCTCAGATTTATGCTGTCTATTATGGCAACAAAATACTTATCTCTATGCTGGCTGGCTTCGCTTTGTCGTCTCTTGCCGTTGGGATAATCATTGAATATTTTTACCTCTCTGTTGGTGAGACATCTCAGATTATTATCCTCCTGTTGTAGCTTCATCACATCAACAGGCACCCCATACCCAGCTCAATATGGTCTCACTGGGTGCTATGTGTCTTCAGGCTCAAAAATCATATTTTTTATTCAGATTCCTCTATTTGTGACTGAGACCAGCCTATGTGTCTGTATGGTTTACAAAGGATGGACGATATACAAAAACGAGTACGGTTCACCATTGCTCAAGGTGCTCGTTAGTGACAGGTTAGTTTATAGTCCTTATTCCTACATGGTCTGTGGGCACTAAATTCGCGTAGTTTACTCTACTTCTTCAGGTCAATGGCTCCGTTATTATTCCCTCCGCTGTAGTGACCTATATATTATAGTATATTTTGTGCTTGTCTTGTGACCATCTTGGTTTATAAATATGCACCTCCAACCACTGGATTTATTACTATTGGGTAAGTATTTGTGATTTCAGAGCAATTTTCAAGCTGAAACCTCATTTTTAAAGATGGGAAGTTGCAATCCCGTGCACCGTGGCCAGTCGTTTGCTTCTCCACATGTTCAGGAACTATGCTCGACAGCAGACATCGCTTGAACCTACTCATCCTATCGCCTTTCCTTTGCCTTTGGGCACTGCAACGGATGTTGTGTCCTCCTTAGAGCACTAAGCCTCTTCGCTGTAGCAGTACCAATGTTCAAGAAGTAGTGTGTCGAATTTTTTATTTCATAATCTTCCAGAGACTCTGATCGGGAAGATTTTACGAGTTTAACATGCCACTCTGAGGCTCCAATGGTAACCAATGCATGCATGCGGGACTGAAATTTGATCTATGCGTTAATTGAAAGCGACTGATGTCGTCACTATGTATATATGTAGTATGAACAAAACTCGCCAGATACCTTGGCGGCGCGACTGCTGTTATAAAATTTGAATCCATCACCAATACGACTTTGATTTGGAATAAAAGTGGTACTAAAGCCTCTTTCAGCATTCCAGTTTCACTAACCCACTTCTAGAGGACCCGAGCATGATGTCAGACATGACGCGCCACACCCTGCGTTTCCTGGCCGAATGATTGATGACATGTGGGATATCAGTAACCCCCTCCCCCCAACTTTCTTGAGAATATCACAGTAAACCTTATTCTCAAGCCGACGGAGTGGATATGGAATTAGCTGGCAAGCTGGCATTTGCGAAAGATAAATAGCCGACATACGAATTAAATACATGCCCATCCTTGTTTAGTAACTCCTCAGAATGCACTATTTTAAGGCAAGATTATGTCACCACTCATATCCTTATCACATTGTATGACTCTAATCACCTTTACAAGATTCCTTCTTCTTGTTCTCTTCCTGCATCTCTGACATATATATTGGCAGGGAAACCCCCAAGTTAGGTCCCAACCGAAACCATACCAACTGAGGTTCCTACCCACTGACCGAGATTTGTCTGGCACATGCCCAACCAGCACTACTGAGATACACACTGAACAAGTGTTACTGCTGAGATACACACTGAACAAGTGTTACTGCTGGCAGCCACCATCAGCAGGCATCAATTGTGGCTATCAGCTGTACCTTTGGCAGTCACCGGTGATACCAGTGCCCTGGTTCCACATCCAACTGGTGCAGGGAGTGATGCCTGATACAAATAGAGCACCACAGCAATGGCACATATATAACTGTAGTTAGTGTAAAAGGCAACAAATTCCCACAGTGATGTGTTCTTTCAACTGGGCCAAAAGGCCACTATGCCAGGTTATCTGGCATTAGTCTGTGGGCACTATTTAAACAGCAACTTGTTACATGTATTCACCAACCATTGCAATGGTATGTAACAGTACCTCCCCCTTAGGTACCGAGCCCTCGAGGTGCCACAGTGATGATATCTTAACAGGTTTCTCAGGCCTGTCTGTGGCTTCCCCCAAGCACTCTAATTACTATTTGACATAGCAGACCCCATGATGTCATGGACATCATGTAAGCCAGGGTTCCTGGGGTCCAAGTGATTGCAACAACCCTCTAAATTATTGCGCACACAGGGATTTGAACCGCTGACCTTTGCAACCTGGCATACTGTAAAAGGCAACAAATTCCCACAGTGATGTGTTCTTTCAACTGGGCCAAAAGGCCACTATGCCAGGTTATCTGGCATTAGTCTGTGGGCACTATTTAAACAGCAACTTGTTACATGTATTCACCAACCATTGCAATGGTATGTAACAGTTAGTGAGCAAAGGGTTCCTTAGAGTTTTCTCTTTAGATCCCCCTTTGCCACGTATGCTAGCTATTGTGTACATAGGTGTTGTGCTAAATCTTTGAATCCCCCTTTGCCAGTGTGCTGCCCAAGGGTAGAATGCCTGCTTAGGTTGCCCTTACAGTAGAAAACTCTCCCCCACCAGTACCAGCTGCCCCAACTGTCCAACTCCAAATTGAATTTCTTTGGAAGCAATGACAACAGCAGCCCCCTTTCATTTGCTTTATACCATCACATGATCCTCCATGGAATTACCTTTGGCTGTTAAGTCTCGGTAAAGCCGATATTGTAGACGGGAGTCGGTCAAGTCCTGCAGACCATTCGAGGTGGCTTGGCTTCAACGTGCTCGTGTGTTGCACCATGCTCTTCCATGCGTGCCACTAATTTGGACTAAAGAGAGACCCAGGAGGGTACTGAGAGTGTCGGTCTGAGTAAGGGACTTTAGACTAAAGAAGGGGAGAAGAGAGTAGGTAAACCAAGTTGATATTCAGAGTGAGGAACTGTCTACATACATCCGCTACTTATATAGGTTAAGAAGCAAGATGTGGAACAGGGTGGTATAAGGAATGGAGAACAATAAGGTATGAAGGATCATGTGGAGGTATTGTCCACAGTGACCAAGAATAGAATAAGAAATGTAGGCGAGAATAGAATAATGAAATATGGCTGAGAATAAAATAATGAGGGAGTGGATGAGAATAGAACAATATGAAATGGCCGAAGATAAAACAATAGGACTGTTACCAAATAATAAATGAATAATAAGTGTCCTGAGGAAAAATAGGTAAGGGAATGGACAGGGAATGAGAGAATAGTAGAGGATAGAGGGGATGGGGTGAGAGGAGTGATCCAGATAATGTACCGGATGTACCAAGCCGAGACCACGTGATAGTGAGGGATGATGTGGGTAAAGGTCGGTCGGTTAGTATTGCTGAGTGAACTGGGGCTTAGTATCGTGGACTTGACATTGGCCTAAGAAATATTGGAACAACTAGCTGCTATAGAACAGGAGTTGTTGAGAAAAGAGGAGGGAGAAGCAGGAGCTGGAGGTGAGGCTGAGTGTGCTGCAGACTATCACAACAAGCCTAGTGACAGGCCTCCTAACCCATGCTCTCTAGCCTATGAAGTGCACAGCCGAACCCACAAGGCCCTCTAAGTTTGACAGCAACCACACAAACAAATAGGAGTTTATACAGTCATGCACCCTTAGCTATGGCTGAGGATAATACAAGGACAGGAAGTCCCAAGGTGAGGCAGATCGAAGGGTGAGGAGTAGGGATGGTGGGATTAATGGATGGTGAGTGGCATAGAGTATATGAAGGGTGAGGACAAGGAGTGTGGGTGGTGGATGTGCTGAGCTGAGACCAGCGTACCAACTGATATGCATGTGGCATGGACACTTGGATGTGGACATAGGATGACTGCTTGGTCGGTACTGCCGAATTAACGGGTCTCGGTACGTGTACTTGACAGTATCCCCCCCTTAGCAGCTGAACCCATGAAGCCGGAAATTAATTTTTAGAGTTCGGGACACCTAAACATAATGGTGTGGGTTGTTTGGGAAGTTCCTAGGCTTCCATCATCGTAACTGCATCATCCCAACCCATTAAACACAGAAGATCCGAAACAGATGGGTGCCGAGACCAACAATGTCGAGCGAGGGCCCAAAGGGAGACAGATCACCCATAGGCATGGCTGGGAGACAGAAAAGACAGGGTTAAAACCATGAAAAGCTGCCGATGGTATGGAGGGGGTGGGTGAGGAGGATACTTCGGCAGGGGTGGTAACCCTGAGACCCAATGTCAAAGTTGCTACCGAGACTTTGGTAGCACAAAGTTGGATGACCACGCAGAATGTGGGGGATGGCTAGGAGGCCGAGAACCAACAGGCCGAATCGGCCAAACAGACGGACATGAGGGTCCCTGGGACTTCAGTAATCCCGAAGATTCCAGAGTGGAAGAGGGATAGGAATGCGGAGGCAGGGCCTAGTAAGAGGCCAAGTGCGAGAGGACAAGGAAGGACTGAGAGGGCAAGAGGGGCCCAGATGAGTATTTATTAGATTTTTATATTCATTTTTATTGATTTTTGTTTAACAACACAAAAACAAATCGTCCTGGGATGAAATCTGCCCAGTGGGTCAAAGTTGGGAGGAGGGTGACGAGAAGTCAGAACCGGAGAGTGAGGAGGTGGATGTGGAGGTGGAGGAACCTCCAAGTAAAAGGCCAAGGCGGGCCTGTACCCTGTGGCCGAGTGGGAGTTCTACCGTAGAGGTACTGCAGGCTGGGGCATCAGGATGGAAGCAGACGGAGAAGTGGGAGAAGTCGGACAGGACAGAGGAGATGTTCAAAGAGATTATCAAAAGGATTCGCAGGGTTGAGAACACATTGTTCCTCATCCTGGAGGAGGGTTCGGGAGTTTTTGGGAGATGCGGAATGGCTGGAAAAGTTGAGAAATGGGTTGAGAGATGGGGAGGGGAAGGATAAGGGGAAGGGGAAGCGGAGGGAAGATGGAGGTGAAGATAATAGGGATGTTGATATTGATTAAAGATATAATGATATTTTTTATTTTTTATTTTTGACTGAAAGGAAAAAAAGGAAAGGCAGGAAAAGTGAAGTGATCGTGCTGGGTGGTTTGGCACATTTGGACATGATAAACAGAAGGGAAGAGATGTTGATGGTGAAATGAGGGGACGTATTCGGAAGTGGAGGTAGTCATAAGGTCGTGAGTGGAGTGTCAGGATGTTGTAGGGGTGAGACTGAGGGAATGGAAGAAGTGAAGGATGGGACAGAGAGTGGTGAACGGAGGGGTTTTGTAGGGAAAGGGATGTCTTTGGGAGGGGAGATTGCATAGTTCGAAGTATATCTAGCTAGTCACCACCCCCCCCTTTTAGGTAGATGTCCCAACGTTTACTAAAGGTGTCGGCCTCTAGCCAAGAAGAACGGAGAAGACTCGTAAGGGCATATAATGTGCATATACAGAGTGAATAAACGGGAATGGATGGGGATGGACAGAAGAGACCTTGGCCAAATGTGCCAAATGACGACGCTGACCGAGAGGTCCCAGCCCAAGAACTTGCCAGCCATTCTGGTATACAAACGTGCACAAGGCAGTTGCATTGACTAGGGCTATTGGCAGAGCTTCCAGTGACAGAACAGGATCCTGGGTGAGGCTTTTGGAACAGTGGCAAGTGCCAACTGGACCGAGGCCATCGGGATGCACCTAAAAGTGTTAGTGGCTTGATGGAATGTAATACTGCCCAATACCCTGTTAATCAATGGATTATAGCAGGTGAGCGAGTTGTGACTGAATATTGCCAACCGACAGATCTAGTGACATTACTGACAGATGGGTGGACTGAAATTTTCTGGACGGAAAATCTAGTAGACATATCTATGCGGTTAGCAAGCAGTACTAGATCGAGAAAGGTTTGAAGATGGATTGTAATCATAAGGAATTTTTTCAAATAGTCTGTGAGCTGATGCTGATTGATCAAGCATGCCAGACAGAGTGCCAAGGGTGGGGCATTGCCTCCCGGTTGGCAGAAAAGACTGGAGTTCTTCTGAACTGGATGGTTTCCGATACTGGGTGGGAAATGCTGGGGCGTGGATTTGTCTTGTTGGGCAACTGGTGATCAATTATGTGGGTTCAGTAACGACTGAACTGGGGGTGTTTTGGAGAATTGAGCAGGACTGGGTTGGTCGAAGAACTGGGACCTTTCCAGGAATAAGACGATCTGGTGAAACTGTGAGCAGATCCTGAGTTAGAGCAGTTAGAAGGGGTCACCAGGGAACCCGGTTCCAAATAAGAAGATAGAAGGATCATTAAAAAGGTGTCTGGTGAGACTATATTTGTAATAAAGGCACGGAAAGTAGTTTGATTCTGGGTATACTGTCAGGCTTCGGGAACTGACAGACTTCGGGACTGCCGAAAGGTTGGGCGGACAATGGCCAAGTCCTGCAGGCCAAGAGTAGTGGCGTTGGCTTTAACGTACTCATGCATTGCGCCCTACTTGCCATGCATGCCACCGATTTGTAACAGACGGATACTCAGGAGGATGCTGATGATGCCGGCCCAAGTCAAGGACTTAATAGAGGGGAAGAAGGTAGAAGGGCCTAAGCCTAGTCGATACCCAGAATGAGGAAATATGTACATGCATGTCCTACTTATATAGGTTTAAGAAGCAACATGTGGAATAAGGAATGTGAGACAACAAGGTATGCAGAGCATGTGGTTATGGTCCACAATGAGTAAAATTAGAATGCAGGAGTGTAAAACGGGGATAGAACAATAAAGGATAGAATAATAGAAATATGGCCAAGGATAGGACAATAGGAAGCGACTGACTATAAAACAATGTAGCCATGGACAAGGATAATACAAGGACAGGAAGTCCCAAGGTGAGGCGGATCGAAGGGTGAGGAGTAGATGTGGTGGGATTAATGGATGGTGAGTGGCGTAGAGTATGTGAAGGGTGAGGACAAGGAGTGTGGGTGGTGGATGTGCCGAGCCAAGACCAGCGTACCAAGTGATATGCATGCGGCATGGACACTTGGACATGGATGTAGGATGACTGCTCGGTCGGCACTGCCAAATTAATGGGTCTTGGTACATGTACTTGACAGATCTCCTCTACCTAAAGGTATCCAACATTGTTAAGTAGTAGCCGGTAAATATAACTAATCTTTGGATCTCCTCTTCCTAAAGTCTGAGAAGCCTCTGTGGGTAGGCTTTGGGTTAAAGTCCCAGAGTTAGGCCTAGGAGGAAGTCCAGGGCTAGGTGGTATCTCATTGGTTCTAGCCTCTAGCAGTTGTGAGATCAGTACTAATAGAGAGTTGCCCTTACATACGTGATGTCTCCTCTACTGAAGTCTTCAGTAAACTTAAACAGCACAGAATTATCAACAGGGTATCTGAATATCATGACCACTATGGTTATTTGTCTGTTTTGTAATTTCACTACTGCTGAAAGTTATATTCATGTTCAAGGGATCGAACTGGTAAGACTTACTGACCCTCCTCAGGGTATCGCTGTTGAAGCACTAAAGAATATTTCAGGCACCAAGAATGCCAATGATGCATGGGCCAAGTATTATTGCAATAGTACCAACTTCACAATGCTAGAATAATCGGCCAAGTCCTGCAGACCGATCAGGGTGGCTTGGCTTCAATGTACTCATGTGTTATGCCCTACTTTCTATACATGCCACTGATTTCAGACAGAAGGGAAACTTGGGAGAGTGCTAAGAGTATCGGCCCAAGTAAGGGACTTCAGATGGGAGGAGGGAAGACAAGAAGGCATAAGCCAAGTCGATATTCAGAATGGAGAACTATCTATATCCATGTGATACTTATATAGGTTAAGAAGCGAGATGTGGAATAAGGGTGGCATAAGACATGAAGAAAACGATCAGGTATGAAGAGCATGTGGAGGTATTGTCCACAATGTTCAAGAATAGAACAAAGAAATGTAGACGAGAATAGAACAATGAAAATGTGGCCAAATAAGACAATAGAAAGTGACTGAATATAAAACAATAAGGTTTTGGCCAAGGATAAAACAATAGAAAATATCCCAAGGTAAAATGGGCCAAGAAATGAGGAATAAACAGGTTGGGAGTAATGAATAATGAATAGAGGGGGAGTGGATGATGAATGGAGAGGGAGGTGTGAATGATGAATGTGCTGAGCTGAGACTGACACACTAAGTGAATTATATATGACTTGGTCACCTGCACATGGAATTAGACTGATCATTTGGTCAGCACTACTGAGTGAACCGATGCTTGGTACATGTACTTGACAGTACCTCCCCCTTACAGCTGAACCCATGAAGCTGGTAGGTGGAGTTTGAAAATAAGGTTTGGGATGCCTAATTGTGATGTCACAGATTGTTTGGGGATCTAGCATCCAAATTCCAAAACCACCACCCTCAACCAATCACGCCGCCCCATCAAACACCTTAAAAAAATGGGCTATGAATCAGACAAAGATGCAAAATGTATCACAGAACTTATGGAGAAGAAAGCTAAGTGGCAGCAGGACCATGAGGAAGCTAAAGCCACATAGGTCACCAAAGAGAAGGCCAAGGCAAAGGAGAAGGAGAAGGAGGAGGCCATGGCAAAGGTGGCTAAAGCAAAAAGGAAGGAGGATGAGGAGGCTGCTGCTACAAAGCAGGCAGCAGACAAAGAGGCCAAGTGCAAGGCCAAGCAAGCAGCCAAGGAAGAGGAGGTGGCAGCGGCAGCTACAAAGCAGGCAGCAGAGGAGGAAGTGGCCACACAGAGGGTGGCTGAGGATGCAGCAGCAGCTCAGGTTGCTGAGGAGAAAAAAGTGGCCAAGGCCGCTGCTCAAGAGGCTGAACAGGCTGAGAAGGAACAGGTTGGGGCAGCTGAAAGGGTGTGAGTGCAGAACCCTGTGGAGCCAGGCAGAGAGGAGTCCTCCAATGATGCAGGGGTACAAGATGAGGTGCCTGATACTGAAGGAGTGTTAAATCCACATGTCAGTCACTTAATAAAATACTTCCGGAAGGTTTTCTGGAGGTTTCCAAAGGGTTCTGTGAAGGGGGTCGAGGTTCTGAGGACGAGAGGGGTTGGGGTCACAAGTTCACAGGTGGGCAAAAGGATGGAAGTGGATGAAAATTGCCAGGGACTTAGGGGTGATCGCAGTATTAGATTGATATGACTAGTCATTTGAGTGTTCGAAGTCAGAGGGACTTGGCTTCAACTTATGTGTTGCGCCCTCCTTGATCATCTGTCTCTAATTTTGGAAAGTTAGAAAGTATACCAGAACTAAATTAGAACTTAGGATACAGATTAAGTTGATATTCATACTGGCAAATAGTCCAGTCAACTAGAGGGTTATATACATATAGCTACTCCTTGTATTATCTACTTGCCGACTAAAAACAAGGGAGGGAAGGAAATACAAGGGGTCAATAGAAAGGAGAGAACAAGGGAGTGAGGTATGTGGTGATCCTGCATGTTGCTTATTGGAGGGGCAGAACCTTAGTCATGGAATTGCAGAGGGTTGGGACTACAAGGTTTTGGATTATTGCAACAGGGTTGCAGAAAGTGGTTGCTCCAGATTTTTATGGTTGGAAAAATCCCAGAAAGGATACGGGTGGTTGTGGGGACTAAAATGGGTTTGTTGGGGGCATGGGCCATAACAGGGGGCCAGAAACACAGGGGCTCCTAAAGATACAGGATTCCCAAGGCCTACTACATGCAAGAGGGGAAGGAGTGCAGAGGCAGGGCCCAGTATAGGGCTGGGGACCAAAGGGCGAGAAAGGAGTGAGCAGCAGAGGGGGGCCAAGGTGAGTGGTTTTCTTTTTATTTTTTATTTTTTTTCTACTGATTTCTTTTGAATAGCATAAGGGGAAAACATCCCAGGAGTGGTCCCCCTCACTTTGTCCACCTTGTGAGAGGTGTATGATCCATCAGGAAGAGTGCAAGGTCCCAGGACTAGGGGCCATGTGCCGGCAGTACAACCAGCACAAGGTCGGGTGCAACCTGGTGATGCTGAGGTTCTCCAGGGCCAAAAGCTGGCCATTCATCCAGGAGGATGATGAAGAACCTGAGGTGGAAAGTGAAGAGGAGGACAAGAGTGAGGAGGATGAGGAGGAAGAAGAGGAGGAGCTGCCGAGGAAGAGGTCGAGGCAGGCCACTACTATGTGCCTAAGTGGGAAGGCAGCAGTGGTAGAAGTCCTATGGCCCGAGCCTTTGGGAGGTCAGTGGGCTATCAATGTCCTAGAGGCTATCCTCCAAGGACAGGACCAGATAATGGAGTTGCTCCTCTGTATTGCAGAGGGGATGGAGCACAGGGAGCATGCTGTGGGTTCAGGGGGTTCAGGAGGAGCAGGAGCAAATGAGGGTCCAGAGGAGGACCAGTTGAATAGTGATAGGGAAGAAGAAGAGAAAGAGGAAGAGAAAGGAAAGGAGAAAGAAAAGGAGGATGAGACTATAGAGGAGGATGATGAGACATTAAAGTAGTCTCAAAATAATAAAGTTGTTTTATATATATTGAGTGAAAAATAAGAGGAAAATAGAAAAGGCATAAGGGATAAAAAGAACAAGTGAGATGTGTAGAGATATTCAGCCATTTTGGTGTGATGAATAGAAAAAGGAGATGGGTAGGTGGGCTGAGAGAGGATTTTAGGAAACCGAGGGGTAAAAGGGATGGGTGTGATTTTAAGGTTGGGAATAGAGGGTCAGGAGGTTGAAATGAGGGGAATTTGGGATGGAGGTAAGGTTGAGATGATATAAGGTTAGGAGGGAGGGGAAGTAAGGTTAGGAACAAAGAGGAATTAAGGTCAGGACGGAGAGTGGAGAGGGGTATTTGAGAGGTTAAAATAGAGGAAAATTGGGAAGGGATGTATTCAGGAGGGGAAATTATGTAGTTTGAAGGGTTTCTAGCTACTCACCACCCCTCTCTTTTAGGTAAACATCCCATTGTCTAATTAACTTGTTGGCTGTGAGCCAAACTTATCAAAAAAGAGTAATGAGGTCAAATAGTAAGGGTATACAGAACAGATGGAGTGAGAACAGATGATGACAGATGGAAGAGGCCTTGGTCAAACATGCCAAATGGTGCCATTGACCGAGAGGTCCCAGCTAAAAAACTTGCCAGCCTTCCTGGTTTACAAGCATGCACAAAGGCAGTTGCAGCTATTGGCAGAGCTTCCAGCTATAGAACAGGATCCTGGGTGAGGCTGTTGGAGTAGCAGTAGATGCCAACTGGACCGAGGCCATTGAGACACACCTAAAAACATTAGTGGTGTTTTGGAATATAATACTACCCAATACCCTTTTAATCAATGGATTATAGTGGGTGAGTGAGTTGTGACTGAGTATTGCCAACCAACAAATCTAGTGACATGACATACAGATGGGCAGACTGAAATTGTCCTGATAGAGATCTAGCAGACATATCTATACATTCAGTAATGACTGAATTAGTAGTATTAGATCAAAATAATTCTGAGGGAATTTAGAGACAAATAAAATAACAGGGATTTTTATGTTCCAGGAGAAAATAAAATCAAATAAACTATGAGTGGGTACTGATTTGATCAGGCATGAAAGTGGGGTTACCAAGGGGTTTGGCAATGAATCAGTTAACAGAAGGATTATTAAAGAAAATGAAAATGAATAAAAGCATTGATTTAACCTCACTA
Source organism: Chroogomphus rutilus (assembly GCA_003314275.1). NCBI lineage: Eukaryota > Fungi > Basidiomycota > Agaricomycetes > Boletales > Gomphidiaceae > Chroogomphus > Chroogomphus rutilus. The sequence goes on from QLPI01009306.1 coordinate 23,113, forward strand.
CTGGTACTTCCTGACTCAATGCAACTCTTGGTGTGCTTAGAGGCTGATGGATGGCGTTCTCAGGCAACTTGGCTGATTCCTCAGCTTTGGTGTCCGAGGCTTTAGTTGCCTGGGAGCTGGTATTGGGAGTTGTAGTTGCATGGGCCTTGGTTGCTTTAGGGCATTTGACAACTTTATGATCACTGGGGGTGCAAACAAGACTTAGATTATTGTCCATGTATCTTTGTCATTCCTTCGGGAGGAGCTTGCCATCCTTGCTGAGGTTCTTTGCATACTCGGGTGGGTTTGGCTGAGGATTTTTATTGTCCTTGCCCTTTGATTGGTTTGAGTTGTCCTTGTTGCCACTGTTATTGTTGCTGTTACCTTGCTGGCAGTTGTCCATGGTAGATCTGTTGCCAGTCTTGTCTGATTTCAAATCTTTCTTTGGCTCATTACTACCCTCCTGAGCTTGTTCAGCCTTTCATTTCCAATACCTCATGTCCATCCTTTGAATGAGATTTCATAGGTTGTCGAGAGTACGGGGTTTGTATCAAGCACTGGGAATGCTGACAATGCATGGGCTGAGTACTATTGTAATAGTACCAAGTTCACGATGTTGGCAGGAATTGGCCAAGTCCTGTAGACCAATCAGGGTGGCTTGGCTTCAATGTACTCATGCATTGCACCCTACTTTCCATGCATGCCACTGATTTCAGACAGAGGAGATACCTGGGAGAGTGCCAAGAGTATTGGCCCAAGTAAGGGACTTTAGATAGGAGAAGGGAAGGTAAGAAGGTGTATGCCAAGTTGATATTCAGAACAAAGAAATATCTACATACATGCGCTACTTATATAGGTTAAGAAGCAAGATGTGGAATCAGGGTGGTGTGAGACATGGAGAAAAGAATAAGGTATGAAGACCATGTGAAGTATTGTCCACAGTAATCAGAAATAGAACAATAAAATGTAAACAAGAATAGAACAATGAAATATAGCCGAGAAGAAAATAATAAGAGTGTGGATGAAAATAGAACAATAGAAAATGACCGAATATAAAACAATAGGGCTGTGACCAAAAAATAAATGAATAGAAAATGTCCCAAGGGGACACGGGAAAAAGGAAGGATGGGGAAGGGAAGAATAACAGGAATAGAGGGGATGGGATGAAGGGAATGAACAAATAATGTGCCAAATGTACTGATCCAAGACCACATACTAAGGAAGAATGACTTGTTACTGGTGTGTGGGATTAAATAGTAGATGTCAAGTACATGCACCGAGTATCGGTTCACTTGGCAGTGCTGACCGAACAATCAGTCTAATTCCATGTGCAAGTGACCAAGTCACACACAAGTCACTTGGTATGTCGGTCTTGGCTCAGCACATTCATCATCCACATTCCCCATTCCTATCCATCATCCACTCTTCTCCTATTCATTATCCATTCATTATCCATTAATTTTACCCTGTCTACTTCTTATTTCTCAGCTTGTTTCACCTCAGGACATTTCTTTATTGTTTTTCCTCAGCCATGACCCCATTGTTTTATATCTGGTCACTTTCTATTATCTTATTGTTGGCTACATTCCTGTTATCTTATTTTCATTCTATCCTTGTTTGCATTCCTTTATTCTATTCTTGATCATTGTGGACAATACCTCCACATGCTCAACATACCTTATTGTTCTCTATATCTTATGCCACCCTGATTCCACATCTCGCTTTTTAACCTATATAAGTAGCAAATGTATGTAGATAGTTCTTCACTCTGAATATCAACTTGGTTTACATCCTCTCATCTTCCCTTCTCCTGTCTGAAGTCACATACTTGGGCTGACACTCTTGGCACTCTCCCAGGTCTTCCTCCTGTCTAAATTAGTGGCATGCATGGAAGAGCAGGGTGCAATGCACGAGTATGTTGAAGCCAAGCCACCCCAATTGGCCTGCAGGACTTGGCCGAATCCCATCTGCACTATCGGCATTACCAAGACTTAACAAAAGGGAATAGACCCTCAGGGTTGTACCCTGACAGAAAGGGAGAATAGAATAAAGGGAAAGGAATTAAAGGTGAATATCAGGCAAATAGAAATAAGGGAATAGGCCCTGAGGGCTGTCCCCTGACAGTCACATTCTATTGTTGTATTCTCGGTGACATTCTTATTATCTTATACCTGGCCATATCTCATTGTTCTATTATTGAGCATTGTGGACAATACTTCCACATGCTCTCCATACCTTATTCTTTTCTCCATGTCTTACACCACCCTGATTCCACATTCACTTCTTAACCTATATAAGTAGAACATGGATGTAGATAGTTCCTCATTCTGAATATCGAATTGGCATATGCCTCTTGTCTTCTCTCATCCTCCTGTCTGAAGTCCTTTACTCAGACCAACACTCTAGGCACTCTCCTGAGTTTATCTTCTCTCTGAAATTAGTGGCATGCATAGAAAGTAGGGTGCAATGTACAAGTACATTGAAGCCAAGCCACCTCAATCAGTCTACTGGACCCGGCCAATTCCTGCCAGCATCGTGAAGTTGGTACTATTGCAATAGTACTTGGCCCACACAATGTTGACATCCTCGGTGCCTGACACTACACATCTGCATAACAGACATCCACACTACCACACAGGCAACATCTCAACCACCCAAGGCATCTGTCAGACAGCTGGATCCTCATACCATTACACAGTAAACTTGGTATCATTCAGTCTTGACCTTGAACTTAACAAGGTGCTACAAGGGTTGCCCTTACAGTTTCAATGATACTAAGGCTAGTTTGAATCTGAATTAACCTCATTTACCAGTCAAGCACCCACAAAACAGAACACAAAGTGTATGCTTGGTTAACTGTGAGCTTGGATAACACCTACCTTAAATTAACAACAGGTGAAAGGTGTGCGGGGCGACGGCATCCCCTCTGTTGTGATTGAGGAAATAAATCTTCCTAGATTTGACCCAAGAGTGTATGGCTAACAAAGTATGTGGATTTTTCTATTCCCTCGTTGTTCCTTCGCATTGCTGATGCTAACGATTCAATATTTTATCTGAAAAAAAAAANAAAAAAAAAAAAAAAAAACTCTAACAACCTTAAAGAGCTCCCCATGGAAGTGGATTTGTGATCTAACCATGCCAGGCATATAATGTTGCCGAAGATGTAAAATGTTAGATGCAATATGAACAGAACATCGCCAGCGCCTTCAAATCAGTCCTCTACTCTTGATGATTCCAGTCCAGCTACGCCAAAAGGCATTTGCCAAATGTCCCGATTCAATAATTGCATCTCGAGCTCGGTCAGATGATTCCAGGAGTGTGTCGAGAAACTGAAATGCGGTTGTTGGCGAGGTGAGTTGGTGGAGTTCTGCAGAGAAGTTGTCAATTGACGTTAAGAACGACAGGGTAGTAGTATGTCTGAAGACACAGGTGAGATCCTATTACCTGCTGCTGTGTAAATGAGGGCAAGCGAAATTCTCTGCGCGTACCAGGTGGTCTGTACAAAGGTAGGGCAAGTGCATTTGAATATTTGTATGATATTTACTCACCCCGATGGAGGTGTCACCCGCAAGGTAGCATGCTTTGTTGACTACTCGTAGTGGATGTGAAACGGCAGGTAATAAATCCAGCACAGGTAGGGGTACTATTGTGTGAGGTATAGATAACAATGCAAATGCCTATTAACAAATAATTAAGTCCATTATCAAATATCCTCATCCAAAGTGAATGTACCTCAGGTAAATGATTTAGCACGGGCTCATTCCATTTTAGGCGGTCTTTCAATGATTCCTCTTTAGAAACGATTCCTTTGACGCTTTCTCCACCTTCTGTGCCATCTCTCCGCCCCATCCTATTAATCCCTTCTTCCAACCACGCGTGTATCAAGGCCTTACGCGCCTCATCGCCTGGTCCGAATAGTGCTGATACCGCAGTATCCGATAGAGGCTCAGTATGATTTGGTACCGACAAGGCCGCGAGGGACAGTGTCTGGCGGTTGAATCCATGAGTTTTTATGAGGGGTATTGCATGAGATAAAAGTGCTTTGCGCATGGCAGTGGTCTCTTCAAAAGATGAAGTAAGCCGGCAAAGCCACCTTCCTGTTTGGGAAATTTGCTATGCTGACACATCCTGCCCAATGGTAGAATGAGGAATGTGTGAATAACATAGACATTGTGAAGACTCCTTGTTTTCAATGTATAATAGCCTGGTTAATATGGTTAATGTAGTCTTACAAAGCGAAACAAGAAGATAATAGGGAATTGTACTATAGAAATGACCTTATTATTTGAACGAAGCCTTGCTCTAAACAACTGGTACTATACCGAGTTGCCATTTACGTCCACATGGGTAATTCCTCGAGGAGTTGATAGTGACTACTTCTTTTCATCTTATGTAAGGATGGAAGGAATACAGCTGAAGGATGCTGTATATGAGGTATTGGTGGAAAGTAAGATTCTCAATGTAAGCTTCAATCCAATCACGACTGAGAAATGTGTGAATAATATAGACATTGTGAAGACTCCTTGTTTTCAACGTATAGTAGCCTGGTTAATATGGTTAATATAGTCTTACAAAGCGAAACAAGGAGAGAATAAGGAATTGTACTATAGAAATGACCTTATTATTTGAACGAAGCCTTGTTCTAAACGACTGGTACTATACCGAGTTGCCATTTACGTCCACATGGGTAATTCCTCGGGGAGTTGCTAGTGACGACTTCCTTTCATCTTAAGGCCGGAAGGAATACAAGAAGGAGATGTTGTATGTGAGCTATTGGTGGAAAGTAAGATTCTCAATTTAAGCTTCATTCCAATCACTACAATCACATCACTACCAGTGCATACCGATTTCCCCCTATTCCAGCATGCATGACAACACTCTGGCTCGTGACAATGGCAGGACTGTATTCAAGAACATGATTCCTGACTTCAAGACAAGTATGAACCTGATACACTGACCAGAATCAACAAGGATGAAATAAAGAATTTTCAGATGTGGAATAGGAAACTTGTCGAAGTAAACAGCGGCCTGAAATACTGCATTTGTCAGTTTGTAGTTTGAGGACTCGTTGATTTTTCTGTCAGATTTAGAGTGTGATCAGACAGGAGGGGGAGTAGAAGGTATCCACTGGGTGTGAATAAAGAACGAATTCCAATGCTAGTGTTGTTCAAGAATGTTCAAGAACCCAGTACTTATGTCTGAGTCACATGTTTTTTTCTATCTCCCATATGAGCTCCATGAGGATCCAAAGAGTACGTAGGATTTTCTTGGAGTAATAGGATTATTTGAAACACAATCCTAGTTCTATCACCTCTCGGGCAACCTGTTCTTGCCCAGGAGAAATTTGATGCGTGTGCTTATTCCTTGTATGGAAGCCCGGGCTTCATGACTTGCAGAAATGAAGCACAGATCCACAAAACCGCAGTGCAGCGGAATGACGTATCTAATGATAGACTGTCTGAATTATGGAGATATGCAAAGAGGCTGTCAGACACACTTACAGATCATTCGAAATAGTCTGAACACAGTAAATGCTTAGCCAGATCCTAGCGGAGATCATGTAATATCTCACTAGTGTTGTGGGCTTTTGACTTCTGATCTCAGAACATCTGTGGGGCAGGTGAGGTTGTAATATATGTCGGATTCTTGGTCGCAAGGTGCCGAAATGCACACCAGGCACTGACCAATAACGTTCACCCAGGGTACTGTCACTGTGCAGTATAATTTTGTTTTTTCATACCCTTTATCACTGACCTGCATCCCTAGTCTGTCCGGGAAAATATTTACAGGTTCTTATCCCTGTAACATGCTTTACTGCGATCAGGCCATCCAACTTGTAATTATTGGAAGGCATCAGTTCGCCACACGGACATGCGGAGTTACAAGTCCAGTTGCTGACTCATCATCTTTCCCAATTCTGGAGTCTGATCAACTTCGAAGACCATCCACCATTTCTAACATCTATTTTCACCTTTCATCTCATGTATCATCAGGCACCAATGCAGGTATTCAGGGCAGCGTATGTCTGCTCAGGTCCACCCAAATTTTTAACATGACCCCATTGTCATCGACCAGCTGTGCTCCCTCTTCTCGGGGATTAGAGTTTTTTCTTTTGTTTTGTTCAATATCACCAAATAATCAGAGCTGTTCCAGTTTTTCCCTGGTAGTGACAACCCCTCATCTCGGTTCTCAGGTATTCGTGCTGCGTATCTTTTTCCTATCCTATTGAGATTCTACCTTCCCCGAATTCACCTCCTCTACCTAGAATTTTGACATGAGAAACGTCAGGAGTGAGTGCAGCTGCTAAATTCTTTTTTAAATCTTATAGCTCAGGACCCAGGCACAGCTTGAAGCAAGGGAATGCATGGTGTGTGGCTGG
>QLPI01009307.1:0-11428 GCA_003314275.1 Chroogomphus rutilus
CGATCAAACACGGGTTTCGAGTTGATATTTCGCGTACTTGCTTCCCCCTGGGCACTATCCTTCCACCCATCACGGTTGTTGTCATTACGATTAATTATGGGATTGTTCCATGTCGTGATGGCACTGGTCGGGATCGTGCTGGAAGGCTGTCGGATGGTCCACAATTCATTGTCATGCAAGAAGTATGGGCTACTATTTCCCAGATGTGTGGTAGTAATTGACAACATCAGCACCGCAGTTCCACATGCACTGTACCAATATAACAACTTACGAAGGGTAGTTCCCGACGCTGTAAAATGAAGCCTCCTGCAAGTCTGAAACGTTCGGTGCAGAGGGAGCAGTAAATTCGACATCTCCTGAAGAGAGATGATAAGAAACACATTGACATATTCCATGTTCACGTACGTGAAGATCCTTCAATGAACTCCGGGTTTGAAATCAATGATTCACGATTTTGCCCAGATGAATATTGATTTCTTGTTGATCGTGTCGGTATGGTGCTTGGGAAACTTTCAAAATATTGTCTTCCATCCTGGAAGCCTGGAGTGGTTAGAGAAACTGTCTGAGAGTCCCAGGAATGGAACGATTGCCCAGGTTGGCGGCCGTCGAAGCCTCGGTCAGGGACCGAAGGAGAAATTTCTTGATCAGGTGCTCTGTTGCACCGACCAACAATCAAGTTAACATCTGTTTCATTTCCCGAGTTGAAAGACGCACTCGTGGCAATAGTCATACGAGCTAATAGGATTGAAGATCAGTAAGAGATCGAGGGATTCGGTTGACGACTCACTTGTTGTTCGATTTCGCTGGAGACATTGCGTTACAAGAAAGATATATGGAAAGTGGAGGAGGAAGGTACTGGATAGAAGGGAGTCAAGAGCAGAGGGTGCGAGTGACTTGAAATTCCAGGCGACCTGACTTGGTAGTTAAATACTCTCGCAGAGTCTTTCAAAAATAGAGTGGCAGACTACCCTCACAAATAGTCTCACCTCGAAACATGCAGTCCATTGATCCTCGTGTTCAGCCATCGCATCGTATTCATTTCAGTCAGGGTGGGTAGTGCCTTGTGACACCCACGAGGAAATTACGTAGATAATCGCAGCTGATGCATTTCCATCAAAATTGGCACCCATGACGCTCAAGAAGATTCGCTCTTCTCACCTCATGTGACAAAATTGGAACAGTGAATTACCTTTGTCAATCTAACACGTGTAAAACTTGCACATCAAGAACGGTGGCACAAAGTACCATTCACCGGTCCTATGGTCTGGTTTAGATGAATGGAAGGCTGCTGATTACTCAGTTTGGTCATTTCCAATACCTTGAAGCTGTGTGTCTGTCTATTCGTCTGGCTGTGTGGAATGGAATCACATGTTGGACTCATGTGCGACCGGAACTGAGGAAGGTAGTATTTACTGCTGGCTGCGATATTCCATTGTGATAAAGACGTCTCAACCAGTGGCATGCTGCTTTGCATATTGGTATGTTCATATGCCTTTGATAATTTACTTCAGGATCCTCCGTGAGTGTTGGAATAGTTTGACCGGCATCTGTACATTGGTTGCCATGTCACATTAGTCATGGATGATTTGTAATTCCTCATCTGTTTTCAACGAGCCATTACCTCCGCTCAAGTCAAACAGTTGCTCTGTCCGCGGTCCTTGCTCAGCACCACAGAAATTCAACAGTGAGTGCCGATTTGCTCAAGAGTAAGTTGGCGTGCCACCGTCGTACCAAAAATAAGATTCACCCCCTCCTTTCAAGCATACGGATAATCTCTGTTGAGCTAGATCTGACAAGTTGTAATTTCCTGGGTGACACGTAAGCATCAATGAATGCAGATGACAACTGAACCCGCCCGTCATGAAGCACCGACAAGAAGCTGAACACGTGGAACACAGCGCACTAGATAACAGAATCCAAGGAACCAGGTGATCTTCATCGAATAGAAATCAAACACAAGGCAAATGATCATTCTGATGTTGAATGGAAGATAATAAGAGGACAACAAATTTCGGCAATTAATAAAAAACGTACCCTTGCAAGCCATCGTCCAGCTTGTTAGTTAGCATAATGAATCTAATGCTTGCTTACTCAGAGGTATATTCACTCCGTTCCCAATATGTGTTGGTGATGTGTGTTTTATTTAAATGCAAGCCGCACGAGCTATGAAGCAATTTGCAAAAAAAAAAAAAAACATTTTGAGCATAATTCCCTGGATATTCATAAGGAGTCTTATCGTTGATCTTGCTAATGTGTTGCTGTGGAGGCAAATCTCACTTGACATCGAGTGATGCAGCAATTCTCGTGCATTACGTTCCAATGGAGCCTATATTGTCCATTTTCTTACGTGCTATCCATGCAGTATAACGAACGACCCGGTATTTGGCCCAAGGTACAAAACCAGACGACGTACAGTTTGAGTTTATATCGGAGCTTCATTTATCTGATGAATTCAAGCATGACTTGCCCCAGAACACAACCCACAACAACAATGAACATTTTGAGAAACCTGATATACACACCGTCAATTTTTGTGGATAAGGAACAATAGACAGGAACAGCCATTATGCGTTTGTGAAAAATATTTAGAATATTCAGGATTCCTTGTGGTTCAAAAGAAATGAAAAAAGGTGCTATATTATTGTCCCTATGCTATTGAATTACACAAATTGTTAGGAGTTTGGAAATCAACAAGAATTAAATGTGAATGGTAATTTTATATTTGTTATTCAGTGATGTCATACCAGGTATAGATAATAGACAAATACTTGTCTCATAATGTGATCAAGGTTTTGCAATGTAGATATGATGAAATCTGGCTGCCTTCATGAATACAAAGTGCCCACTACTTTGTGATATTCAGATTGTCTGAATGGGTACTTGATGTTTAGGCCTAAAGCTGAGGAGCAAAAATGTTTGAATTTAATTTATAGGATTATCCAGAAGTATCTTATATATCTATGCAGACATCTTTTACAAGTTACCTATATAAGATGTACAAGTACTGACTCTTTCAAGCCATGAGAAGCAATGGCTAGATATGAAATAGAACAAGAAATGGGCCTTGGTCTTTTGATATACCAAGGTATGGTCTCCCTGTTTAGATTGGCTAATCATATATACTATTCATATCTGTAATTAATGTCTTCTAAGCTAAGACAATATATATAGAGAGCTTTATGGAATAGTATTGGCAATCTGTGTACTTACTAGGGCTCCAAACTCAACTTGTATAGACACATCTCTCTTCACTAAAGGATCAACCTGAAAGGTTACCCACACAGATTAGAAGATGTAGTGGTAACACCATAGCTATATATGCTATAGCCCTGGGTTCAAATCCCAGTCTAGCCATTCTTGTCATTCAAAACTCCCATGGCCAGTAGCTGATTCTGCGCATCCTCAAAAAAAGAGAGAATACGTAGATCAGCATAGGAACGCATTCCACTGAAATTTCCTCCCCCCCCAAAAAAAACCCCCTTCTAAACACGTCTCCTAAACACAATCGGCACCTCCCCCACACCAAACGTAAGACCAAACTCCACCCTCATAACTCTCCCCCTCCACTCATCAACCGTCTCCCCCTCCCCCAACATCGGAGACACGACCCAATCCCTCAGAAGCACAGTCATAAAACACACCGCCTCCGCCATCGCAAACTTGCGCCCCGCACACGCTCGGGGACCGTACCCGAATATATTCACCTCCGGCGGCTCTTGCGCAGAGGAGTACCACCAGCGAGAGGGATTGTATGCGTAGGGGTTGGGGAAAATCCGGGGGTTGTAGCCTAATTTGTTCCAAATTTTGTTTAGTCATTTTTTTTACCTATTTGAATTATGAGAGTTTCACACACAGATGCCTGCCATGTCTACTACGACCCGTGTCCCAGGTTCTAGAACGTATGTCTTGTCCCCTTCCGCTGTAGGCGTGGTAATTGGTAAAGGCTCCAACGTATCCCTCAAGATTATATACACCGTAGCTGTATATTTGCGTTATAAGTAACGTCTATGAAGAAATGCATGTAGCGGTGAAAGCAGGGGAAACTCACGGTACATTCTTCCGGCTTCCAAGAAACACGCAATCACCTTCTTCAATGCATCATAGTCGTCGTAATCCTTACAAATAATTATCATCAGAAAAGAAGGGAAACGAATATGAATGTGTAGAAATGAGTACCGGATCGCTGCCCTTGTCAAGTACACGGCGTATCTCCTCAACGGCAATATCCTGCTCCTCCGGATGCAACGCCAAAAGAGCAAGAGTTACTGTAATCAATCGTGCAGTAGTCTCTAACCTAAAAGCTTCAGCCAGGAATCGCATCGAATCCTCCAAAAAAACCCTCCTCACCATGTCCAGCCAAAAGAAACCCAAACACATTCCCAACCTGTCAAATCCATAAAACACATGCACGAGCAGACACCAGCGCAAAAAAAAAAAAAGTACCAATTCATCGTCATTGAGTGCCAATTTTCCCTCTTCCTCATTCGCTTGTACAAGACGAGAAAACAGATCCGCCTTCGAGCCCTCATCCAAACCCTGTGCAGCGATCTGCGCCTTCTGCAAAACAATGAGCGATTTCATATGGTTCCCCAGCGTCCTGAACACATTTTCCACTTCCGCCAGCCTTAGTGAAGATGGCAAGTTAAGGGGTTCAAGGTGTATGGAGCGTGCGTGGGTCGAAGCGGCTTACCTTTTGATGGGAAGGTTATACATCCACCGGGGAACTATAGTTCTAATCATGACACTGTCAGAAACATTCGCCATGTGTTTCTCAAGGCTATCTAAAGAAGGCTATCTAAAGACGATGAGCTTGTCCAGGGGAATGGTAGTCCAAATCCACATCTGGCTATTTGAATCAATGCAAGCTGAAAGTCGTTCAGAGAGACACACTCAACAACCGGTACATATGTAATATGTATAATGAATTAACCTTGTGCGTGTAATCGCTGACGGAGTCTATGGACACTATATCCTTCTCCGACCATCCTTCTTGGACGACCATTTCATGATACGTCCGTAACGTCTCTTCCCACACGAGTGGAGCTCTGTGATAGATGAAATGGCCGTATTCAGCGGCAACATTGTATGTCTGAAGAAAAACTTTGGAAGTACATACATACCGCTTGAAAATGCTGGGCCTACGATACGCCGGTGTCGCTTGTGTTTTTCATTATTCACTGAGAAGACGTTGTCTCCCCATACACTATCACAGAAAGCAAAGGTTCGAAACAAAAAAAAGGTCTCAAACAGTCAGCAAAAAAAAAAAGGGTGGGGGAGATCGCGACTCACGACAGAAAAGCAGTAGTATCAAATTCCTTATCACACTGGGGATTACTCAAAACCTGCTGCGCAACTTCAGGAGAAGACGTATAGATAAGGGGTGGTCCAAGGAGATAAGGCACCACGGAAATCGTTTCTGATTTATACCGCTCATAAACTGATGATCAGGAAAGGTGTGTGTGTGTAGTGAGGGTGAGTGGTTAAGTTTACATAAACGATGAAGACACATACTCAAGGACCGCCAATACCACGTCCATTTCAAGCCCGGATTCCATGATCTAACAGGAAGCACTACCCCAGGCAACGCGAGAGGACAGAATAGACACCTAATGCCTGGAATATAATCGACCAACTGCGCCAAAACTTTTGAGGAACACCATTACCCCAACGATTACAAAAACGATTTCAGACCTTCAGACCTCTGGACAGCTTCCAAAAGCGTGATGACACGAGGTACACCAAAAGAGTAACACCGAGCAAGATGAAAACATTCGCGCCTGGCTTGTCAACGCCGGACATTTTTAATTGAAATTGACGATCGAAATGCATACTCGGTGATTGCCGTGTGGGCTGTTGTGGGTAGATACGACGCTTTGTCTGCAGTTCTTACACTCTATAGACTGTACAAGAAGGAACGGTTCAATACATATCGATAATGTCAATGCCTCTTCCCCAACTTTTCAAAGCTTCGCCTTCACCCTCTCCTCTTGCTCATGCACGCGGTTCACAATGGCCTCCTTCACGTGTCGCCTCTGTATCTTCCCTGTTGCCGTCTTGGGTATAGCATCCGTGATAATAATCCTGTATATCGGTAAGTCTTCTACATACCGCTGACTTTGCAATAAGAATGAAAATTTATCAGACCTTTCAGGTATCTTGAATTTAGCAATTTTGCCATCCAAAGTCTTCTTGATGAGCTGTTCTGCGTCAGCAGGCTGTCCTGGTTTGAGAACAGCGCCAGCCCAGACGACTTCTCCATACTTCACATCCTCGACTCCAAAGCAAACAGCCTCGGCGACGCCGTCGACGCGGAGCAGGGCCGAGTCGACCTCCAGAGGAGAGATCTTTTCACCACCGCGGTTGATCAGCTCCTTGAGTCTCCCCGTCAGTTGCAGATGCCCGGAAGGCAGGATAATTCCCTGGTCTCCCGTCCTACCAATCGTGCCATAAGGTATGTACTTGAATTCGAAGAGATCCGTCATTACCTGAACCACCTTCCTTCCCAGAAGGCTTCTTTATCCGCCTTTTCATTGTTCCAGTAGCCTTTGGTGACATTCTCCCCTCGGACACATACCTCGCCCCTTTCTCCTTTGGGGACCTCCTTTCCATAGTCGTCCCGGACACTTATCTCTACCCCGATACCAAAGCCGACGCTGCCAGCGAGCTGCTTACCCGCAACATTGCTCGTCATCTGGTGCGCCGCCTATGACAGTGAACGAGTTAGCATCACGACCATCCACATCTTATTACAACTAGCCTCCGTCATAGCGTACGCTTCGCACACGATTCATACTGGCAAATAGTCTAGTTGACTGGTGACTTATATACATGTATCTAGTCTTGTACTATCTTTTGCCAAGTAAAGACAAAGGGGGGGAAGGGAGTACAAGGGGCAATATAGAATGAAAAACAAGGGAGTGAGGTACACAATGATCCTGCACATCATTTATCAAAGGAGTGGAACCTTGGCTTCAGAATCTTCAGAGGTTCAGAAATGCAGAACCTTGGATTGACATATCAGAATATTGGAAAGCAGTTATTCAGACTTTGAGCAGTCAGAAAGGTCCCAGAAATGGTGCAGGTGGTTGTGGGGTTTAATGTGGTTTTATTGGCAGCATGGGCCATAACAACACAGTGTTTTCACATAATGTTTCAAAGACAACATCATCATTGTAGTTATGACAGTCTGTCAGGAACCATAGGCCAGCAAGCCAACTATTCAATTCAGCCCACTCAGCCCAACTCCGCTCTCACTTGCTATTCAACATTACGCCCTCAGCCCACGGACTATATGCACCTCGTGTATCCGTCTTGGCGTCATGTGCTCCTGTCAATTCACTCCACTCATTTACGTCACATTCCATATGCTCGCTTTTCCATTCCATCCTCATTTACGTTTAATATCTTTCATTACGTTTCATTTCATTTTCATCTGTTCACAATTCCGTTCACTCCTTTATGTCCGATCTGCTATTACGTTCCTTAGAGTAACTTCATTGGGAATCTGAGTGACATGTTACTCAGCAATGTCACGGAGGAGATCATTATTTGGGACGTAGTATTTCTGTTTCTCGCTTTTCAGGATCCTCAGCTTTCTCACTCTATTATAGGAATCTATTCGACTCCTAATAGATTAGAAAGTAGTATAAAAGATCTTGTACTATTAGTTCAGTCTTCAGTCAGAAAATCAATCTTGATTTTGACTAAGGTTCCTCTGTTCGCTTCCGTCTACTTTGCTTTTACAAAATCGGGGACCGTGCAGTCTAAGTGGGTGCAATACAATACATTGAAGCCAAGCCCCTATCTGAACCTCGCCAATTGTCTCGCCATTGGGAGATTTAATAATATACAATTACATCCTTTATCATCATCGTAACACAGTCAATGACTTAACAATCAGTTCCAGTTCCAAGCAAATGCTACTTGAAACAAAAAATGCACTAAACACCAAATCCAAAATGTCAGATATGGGAGAGATCCATTGGCTAGTTGGTGTAGAGATCAAATGGGAATGGGAAAAACATAACATATCTCTCTCCCAAAAATCATACATTGACACAATCTTATCCTGTTTTAACCTAGAGAATGCTGCCCCAGTATCTACCCCAATCAAGCCCAGTCTCCACTTATCCAAAGACCAATCTCCATCAACTCCAAATGAAATGCAGAGCATGAGGGCTGTACTATATAGAGAAGCAATAGGATTGTTGATGTATGTGGCAGTAGGAACATGTCCCAATATTGCTTTTGCTATAACTCTTCTGTCCCAGTTCATTGTTATGGCCCATGCCACCAAATAAACCCACATTAAACCCCACAACCACCCACACTGTTTCTGGGACCTTTCCGATCGCTCAAAGTCTGAATAACTGATTTCCGGATTTCTGATGCATCATTCTGAGGTTCCGTGTTTCCAAACCTCCGAAGATTCCGAAGTCAAGGTTCCACTCCTTTGATAGATGACATGCAGGATCACCACGTACCTCACTCCTTTGTTCTTCGTTTTATATTGCCCCTTGTACTCTCTTCCCCCCCTTGTCTTTACTTGGTAAAAGATAGTACAAGACTAGATACATGTATATAAGTCACCAGTCAACTGGACTATTTGCCAGTACAAATATTGACTTAATTCTGCATTGTAGTTTCCGATTAAGTTCTGGTAAACTTTCCGACTCTCTGAAATTAGGGACAGACGATCGAGGAGGGCGTAACACATAAGTTGAAGCCAAGTCCCCGTGACCTTGAACCACTCATACCACCCTATACCGTGAACAGTCCTAAGACCCCCGGCACTTCCAACTTTCCGCCCCCATTCCAATTCCAACCCCAAGTCCGACCCTTAGTCCCTCCGTCCCCAGAGTATGAACCCCCCCTTTGGAAACCATTTGGAACCCTCCGGAAACCCTTCCGGAAGCCTCCACCTAAGCGCCAACATGTGGATTTAACATTCATGCAAAACCCCAGAAAGGCACACTGGGAAGCAGTGAAGCAAGTATTCAGATACTTGAAGGGGATGAGGAATCTCAAGCTAACTTACAGTAGCAGTCCAAACAGACTTTGAGCGTACACTGCTGCTGATCATGCATCCTAAGAACATTGACACTCAACCTCTGGTCACATCTTCCTTATCAATGGAGGGGCTGTAGTTAGGTCTGTCAGATAAGGTTTCCTGGGGTTTTCCCGCACTATTATATCGGAGAGTTGGTGGGATAAATAGGATAATAATCCTATGGAATTTTCTGTGAATTTAGATATATTTATCACTAGGAAATATATTGCCCTATGGCAATTCTACTGGGAGCTGAGTCCCGGGTTTACTCTCCGCTTAGGCACCGTACCAGGAATCCAGCCTGGGTGCCAAAGCGTTGGTTTATATGTTTGTGACTCTCCCACAAGTAAGATATAGTATGTATGGTGCATGTCACTTAGTCACTGCAACTTTGAATTTGTGCACTTCCGATCATGTAAAGGATATTCTGACCAGGTGGAAATGGTCTATTTGATATGCAGGAGAGACCTACCAACCAGATTTCCATAAGACCCTCTGGTTGCTGAGTTTTTATACTAGACACCAAATGAATTGGCCGGTTTCCTTATTAAGGTGTCTATTAAGTAATAAATTACCATATAAGGAAGGTCTCTATTATGTAATCAATTGTCAAACTGAGCTGCCATACCCTCCGGTACCCATTTATGAGATTTGTATTTTCGTGAACTGAACTTCTAGATGTGAAGTTTTGCATCACAAGCCATTCCTCTGTCATATGCATCCACCCAACATCACATCCAATGCTCCTACTTTCGAATTGTTTCCACCGGGTACCAGGTACCCCCCTCTCCCCTTGCAGAGCGCCGGCTAAGTGCCGGATCCGAGGTCACCTCCCCAATTTGGCCCCTGTCACAAAGTTGCGGTGACTAAGTGACACACACCATAGTAGTATAATATGATATATGTGGTTGGAAACCCAACTGTGACCCGGCCTTGCTGTACGATGAGTAGCTGGTGTCCTACTCCTAAATAGGAAAGTGCGCTTGGCACTTAACCTTCCGGTTCAGGGCGAGGCAAAGATATTTAAGTATAGCCTAAAGGCTAGTGCAATGGGGGGCAATGATATAGTTACAATTGCTTGTTTATACTACTACAAATCACTAGTACTTTATATAAAGTAGAGATCCTATTTATAAGTGAAAACTTCACTCCGTGAAGTTGAAAGCTGGCCTAATGTGGCTGTACACATGGTACACCTGCATATATGCGGTGGAAACAATATGTGTGAAAACTTCACAGGGGGATGGATGGAAATAGAATAGAATAGATAATATACTGAATAGAAATCCACATGCCAGTGTATCCCCTTCCCAACGTGTCCAGATGAGGTGAGCCGGCCCTTGGGGTAGGTATGGGGCCGGGTAGACAGTGTGGTGCAAGACCCGTTCCTAAATTCACGTGAGTGTTCTTCATGTTGAATAGAACATCTGTGTAAAGTTGCATTCTGCTCTGGGAATGGTTGGAGGAGATATTGGAGTTTTGGTGGAGAATATATATATAAATGACTCAATAATGCCTGGTTCTAACAGGGGCCATCTCCTAAAGCAACAAGTTATTGCTCTATCAACAACAGAAGCTGAATATACCACAGCTACTCATGCAGCTAAAGAAGCCATCTGGTCATCCTCATTCTTGGCCAAAATAACCACACCACAAGTTACACCTCTCACCCTTTATTGAGACAACTAATCCTCTCTTGCCTTTGCCAAGAACAGTCAATATCATGCTAGGACAAAACATATTGATTTACGCTACCATTTTATTTGAGAGGTGATTGAGAAACAATTACTTGAGGTCATCTATTGCCCAAGCCATGTAAACCTGAGGAACCTTTTCACCAAAGGGTTGCCACAAATAAAAATCGAGGACTTTGTAGGACATGTGGGCCTACATTCGGATTGAAGGGCGTTCGGATTGAGGGGGGGTGTTGGAAATAGCAAATCTTATTAGTTAAAATGTATGTTGGGTTGAAGCCTCAGTTGATAGAGGAAAGGATAGGACTGAGAAGTTACATTTTCGTTATCCTATCTACTTAGGTTTTATACATAAATTGGCCGTACCATGATAATAGAACATTTTCCTAATATGGCAATGGCATTATCAATCCGGATGCAGGGTCGGCGCCCTATCTTTTGATCATTCCTCCATGTCACCAACCACACTCTTAAATGAATTATACTATGTTGTGACGAGGGGCGGAAGGAACGGGAAAGGAAGGGGCAGATGGAAGGAAAGAGGGAAATGAGGGACTGGAAGTGAATAGGTGCGAGTAGAACGGACGAGGAACGCAGCAAGAAGGATCCAGAATGTACGAACACAGAGGGACGAGGGAAATATAGGAACAGGAACGGAAGGATGGGATACGAAAGGAGAGGAAGG
>QLPI01009310.1:0-10221 GCA_003314275.1 Chroogomphus rutilus
ACCTGGCCTGCCTGTCTTCATAAGTGAACGGAAACCCCGATCATTAACAACTTGAAAAGGGCATTTGCTTTCAGCCACCCAGTGGACAAATTCAGCTCTAAACACTGGATTAGATATTATGAGAATTTTAAAAGGTAATATACTAACCGTGACCCTATCTTTGTGTGCTAATGATGACTATAGGTTACTTTTCCTTTTCCAGCATTTTCAAAGGCTGCTGTTATTGATCCATTAAGACCAATTTTTGACAACACCTCACGTGTAATGGTAACATTGGCGGTGTTATCAGCAGTTGTAATTGCTTCATCACCCCAACAAATCTTTGCATGGCGGCGAAGATTGCTGGTGGACTTTGCATCACCTGTGTCAAGGAAGTGGCGGACAAAACAAGTTCGGCCTTTACAGGAACCAGCAGCACACTCAAAAACATGGACCTTGTGTTCATTGATCTGCTCAATAGAGGGAATAGGTTTGAAGAAGGCCTAAATGGGAGCATCCCACTCCTTCATAAGTTGTTCTATTATTTAAGGGGTCAACTTTCAATATACTAATTGCTACATTCAATAATTGCCTTACCAAGTCCCTGAACATCGGTGTCTTCATCATCTGAGATATTGATTGGGTCTTCATTTGGTGCTCTACTGCCAGGTTGATCTTGGTCATTATCAGATTCAATGATATAGTTGGGATTGTGTGAATGAGAATGCAGAGGAGGTACAGGCTTGTCAACCACTTCAACTGACGTACTTTGACTGTGAGTAGGTTTAGCTTTTTTGGAGAGAAGTGGATCAGCATTGCCAGTCAGACGTTCAGTTGGGTGACGCTTCCGTTTGCCTTGAGCAATATGAGGATCGTTGGTAGACATTTTGTTAGAACCAAGTATTTGGCTGCTGATATAATTGAGGTTCCGCACTAACCTGGCTTATATCAGCTTGATATGGCTAGAAAGTTGACAAGTTAGTACAACAAAGCTACATTTTCTAGCAGCCATTCTATAGCTCTGGTCCTGCAAATATCACCCTACCTCAGGTGCACCCAGGTACACATCTGCCTTAGGTATAGACGACATACACACAGAGGCAGGTGTACCTGGCCTTCCCAGGAGGCAGGATGGGGCTACCAGCAACCCCAATGCAAATAGCATCCTACCTCAGGTGCACCCAGGTACACATCTGCCTTAGGTATAGATGACATACACACAGAGGCAAGTGTACCTGGGCTTCCCAGGAGGCAGGATGGGACTACTAGCAACCCCAAATTCAGTCAGGGTCAGGATTGGCCAAGCCAGAAACATGCACATGCTACACGCGCATACATAGGTATCATATGCATTTGCATATGACATGCACATGCCATGCACGAGCACACCACCGCATCCGTGCCCCATGTGCCAGTCTGTTGTATACTGCTCCTCACTCCACTCTATATTTGCCACGGCAGCCATGGTGTTAGAGGCTTGTGATGTGAAAGCCAAACAACTGGAGGAAACAATTGAGGAGCAGATTTTCCACCTTTGTAAGTATCAGTAATTTTCAAGTGATTTATTCCAGGTATTGCATTCCGAATAACTAACCTTCTTGTTACTAGCTGGTCTCCTGGCGAAGACCAGTGTCAAAGAGGAGGTTGATCTGCATCTGACTCCCCTGGTGGATAATGAGCACACCATCCCTTGCGTGACCCGATGAAAAGCAAAAGCAGCCCTGTGTTCAACTCTAACTAAAACAGTCCGTGGCCCGAAGCAGGCATACATTGTATTTGTTGGGCCTCCGGGGTGCAAGCTGCCTAGTCTCCCCTGAACTTTTGTCAGGCTCTTTGCCATGGAAATCATGTTGGGACTGATTGCCTGAGCCGCCATCAAGCGGAGCATCACCGAACCGACGATTGCCGCCGAATGCCTCATTTGCCGGCCACCAGGGCATCGTTTGCTACCTGCTAGAGAGAGAAGTGGATATCAATGTGGCGGCATGAGAATATGGGAGTGCACTGTGTTGTTTGGAGTGGTAAACTAGGTTTTTCTGGGGTTTCCCGCGCTAGAATATCTGAGAGTCGACACTACAAATAGGATAATGAGTCCCTGGATTTTACTATGATTTTTATTGTATTTATCGATAGGGAATTTGTTATGCTATTGGTGTTCTACCCTAGGCTAAGTCCCGGGTTTCACCTCCACTTAGGCGCCGTTCCGGGGAACCGGTCTGGGCGCCAAAACGCCGGTTGAGCGAATTGTAGTTCTCCCACAAGTGAAATGTAATTTGTAGTGGTGTAATATAATAGTATATAATATGGAGAACCCAACTGTATCCCGGAATTGTTGTACGACGAGTAGCAAGTTGTTTTAGTTCTAATTAGGAAAGTACGCTTGGCGCTTAACCTTCCGGTTCAGCGCGAGGCAAAGATATTCGAGTGTAGCCTAAAGGCTAGTGTGATGGGGAAAATATTTCTTGTATCCGTTATTAACTACTTGGAACTACAGTTTGTTTTATACACATGTATCCCGTGATGTAACTATAATCTGTAGTTAGTGAAAACTGTGGAGCATATGCAGGGCCGGCCCATTGTGGGCTGCCCCGATGGGATCTTCATAGAGATATGACACCTGTCAGTGGTGCCAATTGAATATAAGTACTTCTCCCTTTGTTCCCTTCTTGTGTGCAACAAATATCTCCTTCCTGAGCCATGTCCCATGTCCTCCCCTCCTGTCTTTCTGTCAGCTGTCCTCGGTAGCAGCATATATGCACCCCGGTTTCACTATCTCTCGTTCCTCTGCATGTGAGTGCATTCCCCTATATCCCCTGTATGTCCTCCTATTCGTTTCCCTGCTTCCCCTTCTGTATCTCATTCAATAACTGCTCTTCTGGACCATGGGGCTAGCTAGGTATGGGGCCGGGTACATAGAATTACACAAAATATTTCCCTAAATTCCTGTAAATATTCGTATAGGTTCCTTGTGATGTATAGAACTTCTGTGCAGAGTTGCACATTGATCTGGGAGTGATTGGGGGAGATAATACAGTTTTAGTGTATGAAATGTGTACAATGCCACTCAATAATATTTCGTCACAACACACTGCAAGCGGCTGCATTACAAGGTCATGAGATGACCATTCGGTTATTGATCGACAGAGCAGTGGATGTGAGCAGGGAAGGTCGAAGGTATGGTACCGCGCTGCAAGCGGCCTCATTTGGTGGCCACCCGGGCATCGTTTGCTACCTGGTGGAGAGTGGAGCAGATATTAATGTGGTGGCACGAGAATATGGGAGTGCACTGCAAGCNGCTGCATTACAAGGTCATGAGATGACCGTTCGGTTATTGATTGACAGAGCAGTGGATGTGAGTGTGGAAGGTCGAAGGTATGGTACCACGCTGCAAGCGGCCTCATTTGGTGGCCACCCAGGCATCATTCGCTACCTGGTGGAGAGTGGAGTGAATATGACAACCACAACACCACAACAGCTGACTCAACCATCTCCCTGAACCGTCCCGTTTATTCATTTGCTCGTCTGCTCGTCAAAACCAGTGTAACAGTTTTTTACTTAGTTTGATTCACCTGCGAACTGATCGCCATCCACACAGTCGTTCATCTGCGACACAGTAAGAAAAGGGAAGCATCAGAGGTGTACAGAGCAACTTACTCCAGGACACATATCAGGATCTCCCTATACAGACGTGAGTAGACATAACAATAACAGGCTGGACAACGTATGGGTTGAGGGGTGGGTGTGCCGAAGACGACGAATGGCATGAAGCTCTTGGCGGCAGTATATCCACCGAGATGAGCATGGGATGCTGGAGGTGGTACTTTGGGGATGGATCATGCGGTAGCATCCGGTCCACTTGGCCAACATTGGGTATGTGGTAGCGTCCGTCCGTCAAAGGTTGGTTGCGTCGCACAGTGGGTAGGCCGACTGAGGGTATGTGTATGTGGTTTGACACCAAGCTGATGTAAGCGAGGTTGGTGCTGAACCTCGATTACATCAGCCACAAATCATATTAAATAAATTTTGAATTATTAAAATACAAAATTATATTGATTTTGAGTACAGTCACATGACAGGGGTGCAGGTGGGCTTAGATATAATTTATATAAGTCAAGTTAGCGCCAAATTTCGATTATATAAGCGAGGTTAGTGCTGAACCTCGCTTATATAAGTGAGGTTAGTGCTGAACCTCACTTATATAAGTGTACCCATGAACAGGTATGGGTTTGGCCCAGGTTGGAAATCCTGACCCTGACCCTTACCCGCGCAGGTTTCCAATACCCGCGCCAATCACTATATGACCCTCCATGACCAATCGTCGAAAAGATTTTGACCCATTTCTTTGGAAACACTCCGACCCTCCAAATCTGACCCTCCAAATCTGACACTCCGAACTCCGTCAGAATTATAGTTGCAAGGACCATATGCTCACCCACTACAATCCGTCGATTGACAGGGCATTGAGTACTACTCGTGTAGATTCATCCTAACTGATTCTTGGCATCATGGAGCCAGCAGTTTTCACTCAGAGCTCAATCTGACCCTCTAAAAAACTCCGCTCAAGAAGAACCCTGACCATCGCAGAATTCTATACCGTCCCTTAGAAAAACAATACCATGTGTAGATTCTCTTAGACTAGAACCCTTCTTGTTAGAATGTTAATAGCAAGCTGAACTATTAACATGATTCAACTAAGACTTGAATTGCAGGACATCCCCCAAATCCCGATGACACTACCGCCATCCAAGCAACAATCCAGTAAAAACAAATGCCACAACTAAGACCACCACAAACACCATGACCACTATGACCCCAACCACGGGAATTAGGCACACAATGGGACATCTACCCTAGGAAAGGGGAACATCCGGAAAACAACCCCATTGGTTTAGGAGTCCTTATCTCAACCAAGATCCAAGCACTGCCTAAAAACCACATAAATTCACAACACCAATCATACAGGAAAAAACAATCTAATCAGCACCCCCATCCTGACCATTCAAAACCTTTTCCAACCTGCACTGAACCCGATCACCCATTGGAACTGCCCAACCCGCTACCTGAGCAAACAAGTGACCGATCCACATTGTCTAAAAACAAAGCATCAAGCCCCTGATCTCCCCTCAGGAATGATGATAGAGTGTCCGTGAGGCTCCTGATCAACCTCACATCCTCTAA
Source organism: Chroogomphus rutilus (assembly GCA_003314275.1). Lineage (NCBI taxonomy): Eukaryota > Fungi > Basidiomycota > Agaricomycetes > Boletales > Gomphidiaceae > Chroogomphus > Chroogomphus rutilus. Next base: position 5,158 of record QLPI01009310.1, read on the forward strand.
GCAAACCCCGGTAGTCGTCAAACGGGATATACAATGATCATACCATGCGAAGAGGTCCAAGGGATGGTGCAGGTCCTCCCAGTACTTATCCATGCGAACCAGATACATGGAAATATGCTCAAGTACCTCCGAACCACTCGCTCCCACCCCCGACTTGCCAGAAGTCAGGTCCCACTCCGAATCCTGACAAGGAACAGCCCCGGACGATGACCGCTTCAAAAGATGGCTCGCTACAGGAAGATCAAAAGGAGAGTGACCCTGACAAGGGCACCACACACCTTAGTAATCACGGACCCTGATAGTATGGGCACAAAGAGTGCTCAACTCTTCGTCAAGGATGCGCAGATATCACGCCTCACTCAACCCCTCCCCCGAACCATAAAGGGGGATGTGGGAAAAATCCCCGAGGTTTTCCGTAGGATGGGAATCTGTGTTCTCCATTGAGGAAAAGCCCCTTCCAGTTCTGCGCACACCCCCTTTTATATGCAAATGAACCATCAGCGCTTATTGATCAAAGCATCCCAGAAAACAGTCGAGAAGCTCCCACAGTAATGTCCGTCTTAATTACCACTTCAACTAAAGCTTAGGACCTCGAGGGCTTGGTCCTAGTGGAGGGATACTATTATGGCTCATGCCGCCAAATAAACCCACATTAAACCCCACAACCACCCGCACTGTTTCTGGGACCTTTCCAACCACTCAAAGCCTGAATAACCGCTTTCCAATATTCCGATGCATCAATCTGAGGTTCTGTGTTTCCAAACCTCCGAAAGATTCCAAAGTCAAGGTTCCGCTCCTTTGATAAACAATGCGCAGGATCATCGCGTACCTCACTCCCTTGTTTTTTGTTCTGTATTGCCCCTTGTACTCTCTTCCCCCCCTTGTCTTTACTTGCCAAAAGATAGTATAAGACTAGATACATGTATATAAGTCACCCATCAACTGGACTATTTGCCAGTACGAATATCGACTTAATTCTGCGTCGTAGTTTCCGATTTAGTTCCAGTAAAACTTTCCGACTTTCCGAAATTAGGGACAGATGATCAAGGAGGGCACAACACATAAGTTGAAGCCAAGTCCCTGCGACCTCAAACCACTCGTACCGCCCTATACCATAAACAGTCCTAAGACCCCTGGCACTTCCATCTTTCCGTCCCCATTCCGATTCTGATCGTGAACCCACGACCTTTAGTCCCTCTGCCTCTGGAGTACAAACCCCCCTTCGGAAACCATTTGGAACCCTCCAGAAACCCTTCTGGAAGCCTCTAGCTAAGCACCGACACACGGATTTAACAATGTCTTATGCCACCCTTATTCCACATTCCGCCTCTTAGCCTATATAAGTAGTGAATGCATGTACATAGTTCCTCAGTCAGAGTATCAACTAGGTTTATGCCTTCCTGCTCTCCTCCCTCTGTTCAGAAGTCCCCACTTGAGCCGACACCCTTGGCATCCTCTCGAGTATCTTTTCTGTTACAAGTTAGTGGCATGCACAGGAGGCAGGGCACAATGCACGAGTACGTTGAAGCCAAGCCACCCCAACAGGCCTGCAGGACTTGGCTGGTTCCTGACCATATCTTCGGTGTTACTGAGGCCTGACAATGACTTCCACTAGGGCCTGACACATGCCACACTTACCAAGGGACCACAGCATTTGTGAGAGGCACACAACCACCCCTGCACATTGCACCTCCCAACATTCCCGTGTGTGGGGCTGTTGGGATGTGCAGTGCCCTGGTGTCACCGCATCGTGCATGGTGGAGGAAACACTTAGGCATGTGCTGGGCTGTTGTGAACCCACTGCATGCCGACATATTTCCTCCACCATGCACAATGCAGCGGGACCTCAGTGTGTGGTGGGTGCATGACATGAACATGCGCTGCACCCAGCACATGCCAACCTCTTTCCTCCCACCATGGCCATGCTCCTGACCACACGAATGATGCAGTGACACCACAACTACCCCCACTCATTGCACCTCCCAACATTCCCATGTGTGGGGCTGTTGGGACATGCAGTGCCCTGGTGTCACCGCATCATGCACAGTGGAGGAAACACTTTGGCGTGTGCTGGGCTGTTGTGCACCCATCATGCTGACATATTTCCTCCACCATGCACGATGCAGTAGGACCTCGGTGTGCAGTGGGTGCATGATGTGAACATGTGCTGCACCCAGCACATGCTGCCCTCTTTCCTCCTACTATGGCCATGCTCCTGACCACATGAACGATGCGGTGACACCAATGCACCCTACCTCCTGACATCCCCATGTGTGGGGCTGTCAGGACTTGCAGTGTGCTGATGTCATGCATCGTGTCGGGTGCCCCCTACACCCTGTGCGAGAAATGGTTGAGGAGTGCTGCATCAAGAGCCCAAGAGCACTTCATGCACCATCCAACCACATGCTGGCCATGCCTTGCATGTCACAATGTAAGACGGTGGTATTTGTGAGAAGCATGGACACAGCCAGAGCCCACATGATGGGACCGTGGCATTTGCGGGAGGCATGCAACCACTCCCACACACCCACCACATGCCGACATCTTTCCTCCACCTGTGTCTCTATAATGATTCTCTATAATGATTATATCATTACATGATCTCATCTGGTGGGTCTGGCATTTATTGAATTCAATATAGATGACAAACAGGGCAAAAGATTTAAATGTGTGAGCGGTGACATGTATCATGATGGAGTGCGTGATTGTAGACATCTATCACTGTGAGTTTCTTCTCCTCATTCCTAGCATTGGATCAATTGAGATTTAACAAGTGCCCATCTGATGACCTGTTAAGAAACACTTAAGAACCAAAAAACAATGGTGATAACTTACTGGTAACTGTTTGACTTCATACAGTGTAGGGACCTGTTATTAACAGGTTTACAATCCCTTCACCCCGACAATGTCTGTTACTGCCACCATGGAAGACCTTGCGTCTCCCCCTCTAACAAAATTACCCCCCACATTTATATTTGAACCTATTGCAATTGTTGGCATAGGAATGTGGGCTCCTGGAGGCATTGATAGTCTTGCATCCCTCTGGGATGCTGTCATCCAGTGCATATCTTTCCATGGGTGCCTTGCCACCGATCCAAGATTTTTGCGCAGGTTTGATCTGGAGGACTTTAGGGCCATGTTCTCCACCTTTCCGGATAGAAAGATAACCTGGCATGCAAACCTCCTTGATGAGACTCTGGGGCTAGATGAAGCATATTTTGGCATCTGCAAATGTGACAGTGCCTGCATCATGTGGGGAGGGCATTCAGCATTGATGAGCTTTAGTCATCATCCTTATTGTGATGCACTGAAATTTTTTTACTTTATTTTCCTTTTTATGGAGTTCAACCTCCCTGGTGAGTTTCATTCTCTGGAATTCATATTGCATGTTGTTCATTAAACATCCTTTAATAGCTCAATGATATGGATAAAATTGGATGGGAATGGAAGTGCATATAGAATACTTTCAAGAACTTATAGGCACATACAACATTTGACAAAAACACTGATTGCAGGTGATTGCTTTTCTTAAGAATTGCCCCTGATCATAATAATTATGAATAATGAATTACATGATTTCAATTCTTCGTCACCAACATCTCTCATTACCAACCTCCACAGAAATGTAGGGAATCATACAGTCACTCTCAACGAGCTGCATGAATTATATCAGCTGCCTTTTCTGCAATCATGTATGCCACAGCTAATGAGAAAATTTTGAACTGAAACAAAACATGGACAAGAAAGGACTTGGTATACCAAGTGTATGTGCTGCAATATGAATGGGGATGATGGAGATATCTATGATGTGGGGGTTTGTGGTTCTATACACATTATCATAAGAGAAAAAAGGTGGCTGCCAGGCCACCGTTCTTGCAAAAGGCTGCCACCAGGCATGGCCAATTAACATAGGTGGTCTTCCTCCCTCTCAACTTAAAGTCAAGCTTGGAGTGCCTTTGATTCTACTTTGGAATATAGATGTAGGTCAGGGACTTTCCAATGGGACATAACTTTGTTTGGTTCAAATGACCAACAGGGTACTGTTTGTGAGGATGATTTCAGGGCCATCAGCAGGACAGACAACACTTATCCCCAGAATCACAGTTTCAACAAGTGAAGAGCAATTGCCATTTAAATTACACAGGTGACAATTCCTATGAGGCCTGCATTTTCCATGACAATTTTATATGGGGGTATCAAGGGGTACAAATTAGGGAAGATGTCAAGCTTCAGGTACTGACGGACTTTGGTACTGCCGAGGGTTGTCGGGCAGACAATGGCCAAGTCCTGCAGGCCAAGAGTAGTGGTGTTGGCTTCAATGTACTCGTGCATTGTGCCCTACTTGCCATGCATGCCACCGATTTGCAACAGACAGGTACTCGGGAGGATGCTGGTGATGCCGGCCCAAGTCGAGGACTTTACAGAGGGGAAGAAGGTAGAAGGGCCTAAGCCTAGTTGATACCCAGAATGAGGAGATATGTACATGCATGTCCTACTTATATAGGTTAAGAAGCAACATGTGGAATAAGGAATGTGGGACAACAAGGTATGCAGAGCATGTGGTTATTGTCCACAACGAATAAAATTAGAACAAGGAATGCAAAGCGGGGATAGAACAATAAAGGATAGGATAATAAGAATGTGACCGAGGATAGGACAATAGGAAATGCCCGATTATAAAACAAGGGCTGCAACCGAGGATAACACAAGGGCAGGAGGTCCCAAGGTGAGACAGACTGAAGGGTGAGGACAAGGAGTGTGGATGGTGGATGTACCGAGCCGAGACCGGCGTACCAAGTGTTATGCATGCGGCATGGGCACTTGGTCATGGATATAGAATGGTTGCTCGGTTGGCATTGCCGAGTGGACAGTTCTCGGTACGTGTACTTGACAGAAGAGTACATGTTTTGTTACTGGAGGGAAGGAAGACAAGTAATATTGTGTATAGAACAGTGTTACTCAAGGACAATTCATAGATATTAATAGATAGAGATGTGTTGAACATAGGATTAGAAAATTAGAGTTTTGGCTGGGCTCTGCTGGGGTCTCAGCTTGCCTCAGGTC
>QLPI01009311.1:0-11426 GCA_003314275.1 Chroogomphus rutilus
CATAGGAACGAGTTGTTCCTCCGTTTCCACTCCTCGAATTGAGCTCCATGCACAAACCACAACCCTGTGCTTTCTCGTCGCTCCATGAGAGCACTAGCATGCTTTAATCGCTGGTCAGGAGCTGCCAGCCAATCATATATCTTCTGCCGACCTCCATCTGCAAGAAATATCAACGGAGGGTTGATAAGTATTAAGACAAATACGGCGCTACGAGGTTTGAATAGTCACACTTACCAATATTCCTGTCGTGGTTGATGACACTTTGAAAAGTGACATCCCCTCCAGCACCTGGCACAACACATGTGAATTAGCGCGGGGCTCTTGGATTTTCAACATTGGACAAAGAGACGTACTCAGGTTCACATTGGAAAGAGTAGTGTGAATGATTGGTGAGGTCATCGTTCGAGAATGAGTTGAAATAGAGTGTCTCAATGTCTTTTCCACAAGTCAAGTTGCGGAGGGGTAGTAGTTAGTGGATGGTGGTCAAGAGCTGATGTGTACCCAGACGCACAGCCCCCCGAAGCCGCATCAGAACCCCAATCCCCGATAACCAACAACAACCGCAAACGATCCTTGTGCGCTTATGCTCGTTTGCCGTACATACGGCCCACGCGATATTGACATCCGTACATGCGATGAGACAGAGTATCCCAGGCTTCCCGGGTCTTGATGGATGCGATGGATGGCAAGGAACGGTGCAAAGCAATGCCAAGGGTCAGAGTGGAAATGTAAAGGGGAAAATAAAGAGTCAAAAAATTTTAATAGGAGAGAGGAAGTGGTCACAAATGGTTGGAGTGGGAGAATCATTGGCGATCAAAGATGAGAAGAGCAAGTGAAACCCGTTCGCATGCCCGGCATTTCGCGTTTCAAGAAGACCCATAAGAGAAATTTCAGAGAAAATCATAAATAAAGGTCACATCAGAAGCAAGCTGGAAGTAGAACGAGAAAACTAGAGACCGACACCAGCGAGATGTTGCTGCAACACTAACATAGCAGAAGACACCGGCCGAAAGCAGAACACAGGGATGCCTGATAAATGTGGCTCTAGCATATGGGGGATCCGATGCTTGGCATTAGAAGGTGTTGCCAGTACAAGTGGACATCTATTGAACAAGCTATCAGTCGATCAAGCAAGATACGAGTCAACACTAAGAATCAATCTGTTGGAACAATCGAGGGTGTTAAGCCCAGAGTGAATGGTACAAGTGAGAAAAATCACCCAGAAATTAGGGAGGAAACACAGCAGTGCCTCTTTTAGCAAAGTGCTGAAAGTTAAACGAGGAATGTTCCCGGGTGAAAGCAGGCAGCCGTGCCAACTTCGAGCAGGATGAGAAACATATGGAGATAGATGCTTGAGACGTGGTTCTTGAATGAAAGGAAAATGAGGATCGCGAAACATAACACTCCCTTTGTAAAGGTATCAACGCTTATACTAATACCCAGAATGTGTAGACGTACCTTTTTTTGATGGGAAGAACAGGCATCCGGGGGTAAGGGGAGAGTGAACATGTAAGGGTTTTGGTCCCTTTTCGCACCTGGCCCTCGTGCACTTGGTGATTCAGAATATTGTGACCTACCTTCTTCGTTGGAATTTTACGGCGCCATCGTGAGGTAGATATCACGCTGTAAGAGAGTTCAGCAACTGTGCAAATCAAGAGCGGAGAGACTCACTTTAACAAGACAGATCCGATTGTCAAGATCAGACGAGAGGACAGAGGGAGCAGATAAGAAGCTAACGCTCACCCCAACTAGGCAAAAGCAGATTATCAACAAGGTCTACGGGTCTGTGGGATTGATAATAGAACCAAAGTGGTGTCAGTAGCAGACAAGACAAACGGAGCAGAAAAAAAAATCAAACAAGGAGAGAAGAACCAGCATAAAGGAAAGAATATGGAATATCACAGCTCGCCACCAAAAGCAGAATTAAGAAGAGCCATAATACCACAAGCAGAGCTGAGTCAAGTGATATCAAGGGCAGAGGAGCAATGAGCAGAGGGAAAAAGAGCCGTCCAAAAAAAACATTGATCATCAATAGAGTGAAACAGATCCTATGGTCCGACTCATAACAAGGTGGGGGTATATTTGATAGCAGAGAGAAAAGGGTAGAGGGGAGAAGTCGCAGGCAGCGATTGTGTAGCAGATGAATTTGTGGAATTTCGAATAAAATCAGAGCCTAGATTAAGTGGTCTCGATAGTAGACAACAGGAGAGAGCGAGCAGGAGGAATGTCAGAAACAGAACTTGTAGTGTACGACCAGATAGATATAGCAGAGTCATGATCGAGCTTACATGAAGAAAGAATCGCAAGAGCAATGGTATAAACAGCAGAGCCCAGATAGAGGGCTTTGATAGCAGACAAATGGTGGAGGCGGTGCCTTTCACCTCTGCAGCATGCATAACCATGGCCAAGATCAATGGGTTTGACGACACAGAATTTGGCGAATGAAGCGGGCGGAGGGACAGGGGAAACAGGAAAGGATTTGATCAGCGAGCCATCATAGAACAGCGAAACTAATATCGTGGGGTGTCAATGGCAGGCAAATCGACAAGACAGAAATACGACAACACCCTGACCCCTGCAGCACGCAATGATAGAATCAGAGAGATGTATCTAATTCATGGTAGCAACAGTGTTGCTACAGTCTGCTATAGTCTTTAGGTACGACAGGAGAGCACTAAGGGGATGGAGCAGCAGGCTGATGGACTGAGCATTCAAGCAGAAAGACCTATAGAAATCACTGCATGTACAGTGAAGGCGAGAGAAAGATCAAAAGACATTGACAAAAAAAAAAAAAAGGACAGGGGAGCAACAGAACCAATACGAGATATCAACAATGACCTTTGCCGAGTAAAATAAAATTGATGTCCGGGTCCATAAGTGGCATCACCGTAGCCAAAGTCCAAGAAGGGAGAGAAACGGGTACACACAACCAGCCAAGATCGAGATTTTCGTATATAAGAGAGCAGAGAGCACTAGGAATGTTGAGGAGTATGGCCGAGAGGATGTCGCTTTGATAGCAGACAATCAAGAAGGAAAAGATGAGAAGATAGCAAAACAAGAAACCTGCGATGCTTACCCCTGCAACCTAGAAGGACATAGATTTATGATAGTTGAGGCAGGACCAGGTTGGCAGAAAGGTCATGGTGCAACAGCAACGGAGCAGATGGCGGACCCATGGATAAAAAACAAATAAAGAAGATCTTGCCCAAAACTTGCATCGCTGGCCCCCGTACCTTACAATCAGACGAAGTGTGGTAGCCATACTTCGCACAGGACTGCAGTAGCTGTCAGCGGTCACTTGAATAAGTGGTAAAGAGTTCAAAAATTACGTGAGAACGATGTTTCCCAGTGCGGTCTTGCTGTTCCCTGATGACGTGCGCAAGCTTTTCAGCTTTGTCGGGAAACAGCACAAAAATTGTCAGAGAAGAACGCTAAGTGTCAAGACTGCGCAGTTCAGTGAGTACGAGGAAAGAAGTAACAGGCGCATGCAGATAATCGAAGTCGGTTAGACTTACTGAAGAGACAATCAAATTATAGGGGGTCCAACAGCGAAGAAGCGACTATAAAAGAGTAGAATAGCAAGCAAAGGAATGCTCGAGAAGAAATACCAAGAGAAGCATATTTAAAACAGAAGGGGTGATCGACAAAACCGAGGGATTAACTTATGGAGAATGATGGTGGTGGTTCAGAGTGAAAAGTGGCGAAAGGAAAAAAAGAGAATCTAAGAAAGTGACACCACAGAGACCTGGATGAGAGATGGTGCAAGACAAGACATATGTCAGAGTTAGTACCGGAGTGGTCAAGGTCCATGAGTTTGACAGAAGCAAACGGGCAGAAACAGCAGTATAGTTGCGACAGCAGAGAATTAGGGAGATGGATGAGGCTGTTTAAGGAAAGACCTCACAAGCAGAAAGACTTGTAAGAGTCACAGCAGACAAACTGCAGGAGAGAGAAAAATCAAAAGGCATTGACAGGAAGCAAAGGACAGATGGAACAAAAGAACCAATACGAGCAACCAACGGCGAGTTTTGCCTCGTATATTAAAATTGATGTCTGTTTTCCATAAGTGGCACCAACGTGGCCAAGGTCCAAGAAAGGAGAGAAACGGGTACACAGCAGGCAAGATAGAGAGGTTTCCATACAGGGAGAGAGAAGAGAGCACTAGGAACGTTGACAAGCATGACCGAGATCAGGTTGCTTTGATAGCAGACAACAGAGACGGAGAAGGTAAGAAGAAGTGACACAAGAAGCCTTGTGATGCTCACCTCCAGATAAAGAAACAAGATTATGTCCCAGACTTGCATCGCTGTCCCGGTACCCTACAAGCAGACGAACTGTGGTAGTAATACTTAGCAGAGCGCTGCATTGGCTGTCAGCGGTCACTTGAACAAGTGGTAAAGAGTTTAAAACTTGCATGAGAACAAGGAACGACGTTCCCAGTGCGATATTGCTAGCAGAAAAGAACGTCGGAAAGAAGCAGAACGCTGAGTTCCAAAGCTGCGCAGTTCAGTGGTATGGAGAAAAGAAGTAGTACTCGCAGAGAGATAACGGGAGCTCACCACGGACGTCGGAGAGAGCCACTGAAGAGGAAAAAACAAAACCCCCCATTAAATTGGGACAACGTCGAAGAAGTGACCATAAACGAGTAGAATGGCAGGCAAAGGAATGCTTGACGAAATACCAAGAGAAGCATATTTGAAGTAGGTGGCGTGTTTGAACAAACGGAGAGATTGGTGTGGCGATCGATTGTCGTGGTCGAAAATGAAAATTGGCGAGAGAAATAATAAAGTAACGCGAGTAGCACCGCAGAGAACTGGGTGGGAGATGATGGCAAAGCGTAAGAGGAGCGAAGCGAGGGCCTGAATGGAGGGTACTTATCACACTTATCATCTCTGCCACATACTGCCGAGGGCGGTGCCTCATGTCCGCGCACCAAACTTTGCGACCACAATCGCCCCCCGGTTCTCATCGGACATCAGCTTCTTTGTCAAGTCAAATATCACATTTTTGGCCTCGCCTACTACTCAAAACATTATTCAGATGCGTATCACATCAAATTTAAATTCACTTACTCCACAAGAGTACCGTTGAAGTCCGGCTAATCTCAATGAACTACATCACCGTCCCTGGTCTCTCCTCTTTCAGTCATTGTAAATTTATACGCTTCGCCTTGGGCTGAATTTGCCTCATTTATTACACTATCAACAAGGAATCATAACTGTGTGTCATACAATCTGGGAACAGGGCCCGACTTTGGGATGTACTCCCGCCTAACACAAACCGCCATGTTCTGTCGCCCACTGACCGGCAGGTTTCCTCCTTCCACACCACTTTATCGCAAGATGCCAAAGTTTCAGCAGCGACACTCCAATTAAATAATTGCAAACCACATTCCAATGATGTGAGCGCCCCTGTCCCTCCCTGCATAGTACCAAGCACTCATTCTCATCTACAAGGTGACTATCTGGGAGGGGCCTATGGAGGTACTCCCATATCCCATCTCTGTCATAAATCCACGGGTGAGCCCTACCCCTCTGTGGATATGAATCGGGTATCTCGTCGTCGTGCTTACCAAAGAATTATAGAGCTTCCGTCCTTGTCACCTTCGATGTCCTCCGCTGGACCATTAAATGCTTCGGGCCCAGCTAATGGCTCTAGGTTATGGGATGAGTAAAGATCGGCATGCGGCTCTAGTCTTCAAGCACATCAGGCTATTATTATTATTATTGCTCAGGTCCATCTGTGTACGGCGACCAAAATGCCATTTCGTTTTCTGGACAAGTACCAACATGTTTTTCTCCCTCCACTGGGCCATCAATTGCTTCAGGCCTAGCCAGTCACTCTGGGTCATTGGGTAAGTCAGGATGGGCCAGTGGCTCTATGTCTTAAGGAGCATTAGGCTATCATAATTATTTTCCCTCAGGTCCATATATGTACAGCATCCAAAATCCCATCCCGTTTTCTGGACAAGTGCCGACGTGTTCCCCTACATCCGCTGGGCCTTCTAATGCTTCAGCTCTAGCTAGTGGCTCTGGGTCATTGTGTACGTCACGGTCGGCCAATGGCTCTAGGTCTTCGGGTGCATCAGGCTTATAATAATTATATTTATTTAGACTCGTACATGTACAGCACCCAAAATGTGGCATCCGGTCCCCTCGCATCCGGCTGAAGACGAATTAGACTTCTTTGAACCTACAAACCTGGCAATCCGTGGGACTCAGAGGAAAGATGTCTGTGTTTGCGTCTATTTTTTCTCTTTTAGAACCTTATATTTTCTCAATTGTTCAGAGATTCTGCCTGTCCCGAGCACGTCCACGGTTAGTCTTCCAGACTTAAAGGCTCTCTCTCTCGACCTTCAGATGTCAGAGTCTTTGCACATCCGAGTGGTGAGATACATGTTTCATCCGGCTGTCAATTGTAACACATCAGACACAAGTTCTTACTAGTGTTATAACATGTAGATTGCGCAGAATACAAATACGACTGCTCTTTTTCTCCAACTTTCTGAGACAGGTGCTGGGGAGCGCTCTGAGCGTGTATCTTTTCCACACCTTCGATTGCGAGCACCGTCGCCCACCTCTACCCTTAAACGCCGACGCGATGGACGTGGACGAAGAATGGTCCCCTTCTCCCTCTTCGCCGACGTCCTCGTAGTCTTCTTCGTGCACTGTTGAGACGGGGAGCGGGAAGATGGAGATTAAATTCATCTGCGTTTGGAAATAGATACTGCCAACACATGCCGACCCAATTTAAAATCGGGATTCCTTAATTGCTCGGGCGACTCTGATCGCCTAAAAGCCGCCAACAAATTCCGCCTCGGTCCGGTCAAACTTGATTTGATATCGTTAATCTTGCTCAATAGGTGGCCCAACCTTGATCGCAAGATGATTTCCTCTGCATTAACTCATCCTACTTCCAAGACTAATCCAAATGTCAAAACACGTCAGGCTATATATCCTTTAGTGTGGTTGTTCACGGTCAACTGAGATACAAATTTCGTATTGCTCGTGAATGCGCCTTAAAGTGGGGGCCCCAATTTCATGATTTCTTCTATAAATGAAGATGCTAATGGGATTATGCGTTCACCTGAACAGCAATTCCCGTGTGTGCCACAGCTGGAGTTCTGTTCAGTGCGACATATGGAACGTATTTCTGTTCAAGTTGTGTCAGAGTTACTTTTAATTTCCAATAACGGGGTTCGAGGATTCCCTGATCAATTACAGAGTTTTCAAAGATATGACGTTCATCCTGTATAAGCAGTCTCCATTAAGCCAAGTAGGGTCATATCTGTAGTAGTCTGTAAATTTTTGTTGTGGTGCGTACATTTCTTTCTGCTTCTTTCTTATATCTGCTGTCGGTTCTGACAGATTGAGCATTGTAGTCTGCCTCCTGTCCAAAACAAAAAAAGAATGACTTGAATTGGATTACATAGTCCAGGTTTGTAAGGTGGGTATCGAAGACTGTTTCTGCTTTCTGTATATAGTCAATTATCAGATCCATGAAACCTTTCATTTATGTTTATAGGCATTCAGGGACTCATGGAATCAAGCACTTCTCTATCCGCATTATATGTAAGCATTATTCTTCATTTTACTTCACACTTGCCTCATTCCAGGTCATTCGTATTCTTCTCATCCCAAGGCACAAACCCTACATCGTACACGATCACCAATATCAAACCTAGGAGCAGGTAGATTTGATCTGGTAAGTTACAATACGCGTCGATTATGAAGCCAATTAGGACCGTGATACCGTGATACCCAATATCAGACCTAATTGGGCTCAGATGAGGCAGGAGTTGATTCATTACAATATCTTGCCCCGACCCTGGCATGTTAGTCCCACTAAGTATATTAATTATTGTGTACTCTCTTTCGCGATGGTTTAGCGAGATTACATTAGACACACATTGTTTGTCATTTAATGTTTATTATTCCTCATGCTGGACGGGTCAATGGAGATCGGATTATTCAAGGTATTGCCACACACTGGAGCAAGATAGAGAGGGATCAGTTTAGGTTAGGCTTGATTGGCCTCTGAGTAGCTTGGAATGCCACACCAGCACCATATTGTTTCTGGACTATTTTTGATCACTCGGATCAGGGTTTCCCAGGACGCTATAAATCCCAAAAGATGTCTGATATTATAAACCCACAAATTGGTCATTGTTGGTGAAGACGGGAAATTCTTCATCCTTTAGTTGTGTGATAAGCACCTCCTTCTTTATCAGAATGGGTTGTGAAGTCAATGAAATTTACCGGCACATGGGAACAGAGATCATTGAATCCTGGGGTCCAGGATCTCCGATGGTTGATTAAGATAGAACAAATCGGCTTCGAAGTGGACCGGGATATTTATCACATGGTAATCAGTGTCGCGACAAGAGGACCGATATCAAGTCAAGGTATCAGGATCGGATTAGAAATAGGAGTTGATCCGAGCCGCACCAGTTAAAAGATATATTACCAGAATCGCGTCATTGATTAAGTGAGATTGCCGGTATCACATTGGGTGTCCCTGGATTGGGTCGGGAGGTGGGGACTACTAAAAATAGTATGTGGCGCCGCTCAGGGTCGTCTCAAGATGACGGATATGAACTCAAGGTACTTTAGCAATAGGATTTGATCCGATGTGCCACATGTGCAGCACATGGGAATCACGTGATGACCATATCGCCGCCATCTGCCGTATCACGCAATCTGACGCTGTGATCTTCAAATTGCCTTTCAATGACGTGTAAGCAGTCCCGGGCCGGTGGAACGTGCTCCAGGGATTGGTTGCTGTGTCCCGCGAAGTGTCTGTGATTTTCGTTATTGGATGGGTGCCTTGTCCCGGATCAGGTAAGATCTACTTAGCGCCAGAAGCATCAATCAATCCCTGGAGCACGTTGTTACACCGGTCCGAGAATGCGAACACGCCATCAGGGGCAATTCAACACAGCGTCAGATTGTGTGATATCTGATAGACGTCAAATGGCGGCAATCAAGGCACGTTGATATCATGATCATGGTTATTGTTTTTGATTGAATAAGGACGAGCCACCCCCCGCCCTCCGGGCGGAGGAGCCAGCCAGCCCCAGCAGAGCCCAGCCAAAGCCCAGCAGAGCCCAAGCCGAGACCCGAGGCAAGCCGAGATCCAAGACCCAATCAGAGCCCAGCCAATACTCCAATTTTCCAATCCTATGTTTAACACATCTCTATCTATTAATATCTATGAATTGTCCTTGAGTAACACTTCTCTATACACAACATTACTTGTCTTCCTTCCTTCCAGTAACAAAACATGTACTCTTCCCCAATTTGTACCCCTTGATACCCCTATATAAAATTGTCCATGTGAAAACACAGGGTACCATCAGTCTATTCCCACTGTTCTCAGAGATTGTCCTTGTGACTTATTTATTGTCATGGAAAATACAGGCCTCATAGGAAATTGTCACCTGTGTAATTCAAATGGCAATTGCTTTAATTTGCCACACCTGGTGGCAGCCTTTTGCAAGAATGGCGGCCTGGTGGCCACCTTTATTTCTCTTGTGATAACGTGTATAGAACCACAAACCTCCACATTATAGATATCTCCACATCATAGATATCTCCATCATCCCCGTTCATATTGCAGCACATACACTTGGTATACCAAGTCCTTTCTTGTCCATGTTTGTTTCAGTTCAAAATTTTCTCATTAGCTGTGGCATACATGATTGCAGAAAAGGCAGCTGATATAATTCATGCAGGTCATTGAGAGTGACTGTACGATTCCCTACATGTCTGTGGAGGTTGGTAATGAGAGATGTCAGTGACAAAGAATTAAAATCATGTAATTCATTATTTATAATTAAAAGCAATCACCTGCAATCAGTGTTTTTGTCAAACATTGTATGTGCCTATGAGTTCTTAAAAGTATTCTATATGCACTTCCATTCCCATCCAATTTTATCTGTATCATTGAGCTATTAAAGGATGTTTAATGAACAATGTTCAATATGAATTTCAGAGAATGAAACTCCCCAGGGAGGTTGAACTCCATAAAAAGGAAATAAAGTAGAAAAAATTCAGTGCATCACAATAAGGATGATGACTAAAGCTCATCAACGCCAAATGCCCTGCCCATGCTCCCCAGCTTCACTCGCATCTCCCATTCGGCATGTGGGTCAGACAGTGCGGTGATTGCGCCACCAGGGATGGGAGAGGCAGCATCGAGCGTATCAATTCAGCGAGATGCGTCTTGAGATTTACGTTCGCTTCACCAATATACCTCACGGCAGTTTTGCAAGAACGGCGGCAGTAAAAGATTCGGAAATCTTCTGTGTATCGCGCCTGAGAGAGGTCACCGTAATACGGCCGCAGCAGCTCGTCAATGCTGGCAATGCCGTGAAAATGATGCCCGTCTCACCGAGCTGGATGATGGGTGACGGGATGAGCGGACTTCTGAAACGTAGATGGCGGATGGCGGATGGCAGATTAGAAACCTATTGAGTAGTCAGACGGACGGCGAATGGCAGTTCTGACAGTGACATGGAATAGGCAGGTAAAAAGCGCCTGAAGAAGGCAGGGAGATACATTTTCTCGACAGTGCCGGGCGGGTTCTCAAAGTGATTAGAGAGGGCTTTGTGAAAGGTTTGAGATAGGACAGTGTTGGAAGAATTAATTGGATACTTGTTTAGAGGTCCAGTGTTATAGCCCATGCCTTCAACAACCCACACCAACCCCCACAACCACCCTCCCCTATTCCGAGACCTTTCCGACCGAAAGGACGAAGGACCGTTTTCCGTAATCTCCGTCCCCGACAAGTCCGACCGAGAATCCGCGTTCCCGCTTCCGTTTCCGTCATGACCGAAACACCATCCCCGAGTCCGTCTCCGACCGAGACTCAATACCTTGATAACCGACGCGCAGGACTATCGCGTACCTCACTCCCTTGTTCTCTCTTTTATATTGACCCCCTTGTACTTCCTTTTCCCTTGTTTTATGACCGGCAAAAGATAGTACAAAGACAGTCGCATGTATATAGTCTCCCAGTCGACTAGACTGTTCGCCAGTACGAATATCGATTTAGTCTCCCACCAGTTTCCGATTCATTTCCGGTAAACTCCCGCCTCCTTTCCGAAATTAGGGACAGACGATCGAGGAGGGCGCAACACATAAGTTGAAGCCAAGTCCCTTCGACCTCGAACACCTCAGTGACCGGATTGAACCATTCCGCGACCTACCCTAAGCTTCCGGCGCCTCCGTCCCCGTCCATAGTCCGTCCGACTTCCGTCTCGGTCTTTGGCCCCATTACGGACCTTCGCACTAACCCGGAATACCCCTTCGGAAGTACTAGCTAAGCGCCTGACACGCAGACTTAACATCCAGAAACAGCAGCGTTAGACTTAAATACCCATCACAGCAGACTCATCAACGCCTAGCAATATCGTTGGCAGTCCT
>QLPI01009313.1:0-16234 GCA_003314275.1 Chroogomphus rutilus
ATGTACCAGGTGTACCGAGCCGAGGCCGCGTGGTAGTGCGAGATGATGTGGGCAAGGGCCGGTTGGTCGGTATTCCTGAGTGAGCCGGTACTCGGTGTTGCAGACTTGACACATAGGCGTGGCCGGGAGACAGAAAAGACAGGGGTGAAAACGTGAAAAGCTGCAGATGGTACGGAGGGGGCAGGTGAGGAGGATGCTGGGTGGTAACCCCAGAACCCAACATCGAAGTTGCTACTGAGACTTTGGTAGTGCAAAATTGGATGACCACACAGAATGCGGGGGATGGCCAGGAGGCCGAGAACCAACAGGCTAAATTGGCCGAACGGACGGACATAAGGGTCCCTGGGACTTCGGTAATCCCAAAGATTCCAGAGTGGAAGAGGGATAGGAATGCAGAGGTGGGGCCTAGTAAGAGGTCGAGTGCGAGAGGACGAGGAAGGAGTGAGAGGGAAAGAGGGGCCCAGGTGAGTGTTAATGATTTTTTATTCATCTTTTTATTGATTTTTTGTTTAACAGCGCAAAAACAAGTTGTCCCAGGGTAAAGTCTGCCTGGGGGGTTGGAGTCTGGGAGAGGGCGAAGAAATGCCTGAACTGGAGAGTGAGGAGGTGGATGCGGAGGTGGAGGAACCTCTGAGGAAAAGGCTGAGGCGGGCCTGTACCTTGCGGCCGAGCGGGAGTTCCACCGTAGAGATACCGCAGACTGGGGTGTCAGGACAGAAATGGATGGAGAAGTCGGAGAAGTTGGACAGGATGGAGGAGATGTTTGAAGAGATCATCAAAAGGATCTGATGGGTTGAGAACATGTTGTTGCTCATCCTGGAGGAGGGTTCGGGAGTTTTGGGAGATGCGGAATGGCTGGAGGGATTGAGAAATGGGTTGAGAGATGGGGAGGGGAAGGATAAGGGGAAGGGGAAGCAGAGGGAAGATGGGGGTGATGATAGGGATGTTGATGTGGATTAAAGAGTTATTTATTTATTTATTTTTTGACTTGAAAGGAAAAAGAAAATGTGGGAAAAGTGAAGTGATTGTGCCGGGTGGTTTGGCATATTCGGACATGATAAATGGAAGGGAAGAGATGTTGATGGTGGAATGAGGGGATGTATTTGGAAGTAGAGGTAGTCGTAAGGTCATGAGTGGAGTGTTGGGATGATATAGGGGTGGGACTGAGGGAACGGAGGAAGTGAAGGATGGGACAGAGAGTGGTGAATAGAGGGGTTTTGCGCAGAAGGGATGTCTTCGGGAGGGGAGATTGCATAGTTCGAAGTATTCCTAGCTAGTCGCCACTCCCCCCTTTTAGGTAGACATCCCAACATCTACTAAAGGTGTCGGCCTCTAGCCAAGAAGAATGGAGAAGACTCGTAAAGGCATATAATGCGCATATACAGAGTGAATAAATGGGAATGGATGGGGATGGATGGAAGAGACCTTGGCCAAATGTGCCGAGTGACGACGCTGACCGAGAGGTCCCAGCTAAAAACTTGCCAGCCATTCTGGTATACAAGCATGCACAAGGCAGTTGCATTGACTAGGGCTATTGGCAGAGCTTCCAGCAATAGAACAGGATCCTGGGTGAGGCTTTTGGAACAGTGGCAAGTGCCACCTGGACCGAGGCCATCGGGATGCACCTAAAAGTGTTAGTGGCTTGATGGAATGTAATACTGCCCAATACCCTGTTAATCAATGGATTATAGTGGGTGAGCGAGTTGTGACCGAATATTGCCGACCAATGGATCTAGTGACATGACAGATGGATGGGTGGACTGAAATTGTCCGGACAGAAAATATAGTGGACATGTCTATGCAGTTAGCAAGCAGCACTAGATTTGAGAAAGGTTCGAAAATGGATCGTAATCATAAGGAAATTTTCAAATAGTCTGTGAGCTGATGCTGATTGATCAAGCATGCCAGACAGAGTGCCGAGGGTGGGGCGTTGCCTTCCAGTTGGCAGAAAAGACTGGATGGTTTCTGAATCTATACTGGTATTGGGTCGAAAATGCTAGGGCGTGGATCTGTCTTGTTGGACACCCTTCTAGGAGTAAGACAATCCGATGATGCTATGAGCAGATCCTGATTCAAAACAGTTAGAAAGGGTTACCGGGGAACCTGGTTCCGAATAAGAAGATAGAAAGGTCATTAAAAAGGTGTCTTGTGAGACCATATTCATAAGGCATGGAAAGTGGTGTGATTCTGGGTATACTGTCAAGCTTTGGGTACTGACGAACTTCGGGACTGCCGAAAGGTTGGGTGGACAATGGCCAAGTCCTGCAGGCCAAGAGTAGTGGCGTTAGCTTCAATGTACTCGTGCATTGCACCCTACTTGCTGTGCGTGCCACCGATTTGCAACACAGACAGATACTCAGGAGGATGCCGATGATGCCAGCCCAAGTCGAGGAGTTAACAGAGGGGAAGAAGGTAGAAGGGCCTAAGCCTAGTCAATACCCAGAATGAGGAAATATATACATGCATGCCCTACTTATATAGGTTTAAGAAGCGACATGTGGAATAAGGAATGTGAGACAACAAGGTATGCAGAGCATGTGGTTATTGTCCACAATGAGTAAAATTAGAATGAAGGAATGGAAACGGGGATAGAATAATAAAAGATAGAATAATAGACATTTGGCCAAGGGTAGGACAATAGGAGGCAACCGACTATAAAACAATGGAGCCATGGCCGAGGCTAATACAAGGACAGGAAGTCCCGAGGTGAGGCAGATTGAAGGATGAGGAGTAGGCGTGGTGGGATTAATGGATGGTGAGTGGCGTAGTATATGTGAGGGGTGGGGACAAGGAGTGTGGGTGGTGGATGTGCCAAGCCAAGACCAGCGTACCAAGTGATATGCATGTGGCATGGACACTTGGACGTGGACATAGGATGGCTGCTCGGTCGGCACTGCCAAATAAATGGGTCTCAGTACATGTACTTGACAAAAAGATAGGAAGCTGTTGCCCAAAGAATGTCAAAGGCAAATCAATGCAGGACTATGTATTTTGTGTGCTTCAAAAGGTCATATGGTCAAAGACTGCCCCAAATCCAATTCCCAATCATCATGGACTTCTTCTTCTAACAATAAAAACAACAACAAAAAATCAACAAAAGCATGTGCAACCAAGGCGAGCACGTCCGACACCAATGCCAAAGACAACATGGCAACGGAGTCAAAAAAATAAGCTACAACCTCGGAAATGCAGGAGCTGAGGATTGCATTAGCCTCTCTCATGTGCTCTTCTTGAACACCCTTTCTCCTATTTCTTGTGTATCTTCTACTTCTGAGACTTCGAAAACTTCTCTAATAGTTAATTTGACTTGCTCTCTTATTTCCAAGTTTCCTCTTGTTATGCTCTTAGATTGTGGTTCTTCAGACTGCTTTATTGAATCACGAGTTGTGCAAAAATATTCTTTGCCTACTAATTCAGTTCCTCCTATTCTGTTGAAATTATTTGATGGTTCTACTAACTCTGTCATTACTCAGACCACTACAACCCCTATCTGAGTTCCAACCGGCAAACTTCAGAATGTTACTTTCTACGTAACATCGTTGGATGGCAGTTACTCCGCAATACTTGGCTTCAACTGGCTCACCTGCTACAATCCATTGATTGACTGGGTATTGGGCAGTATAACTTTCAAGTCTACAGAACTGACTGCCACTGCGACCCCTCAGGCCTCAACTGCTGCTTCATAGTCCAGCACTTTGCTTCCAAGCAATCTGTCACCATCTCCAAAGTTGGAGGCACCTGTCAAGTACACATACCAAGTGTCCGGTAAATCGGCAGTGCCAACCTAGTACATCAGACTACGACCACACCCAAGTGTCCAAGCCGCATGCAAATTACTTGGTGCGCCGGTCTTGGCTCGGCACATCCACCTTCCACATCCCCATCCCCATCCTTTGTCCACTCTTCCTCATTCTACCAACCATTAAACCTACCCTGTCCGTTCCTTACTCCTCAACCCACCTCACTTCGGGACATTTTGTCCTTGTTTTATCTTCAGTCGCAACCATTGTTTTATAATCGGGCCCTTCCTATTGTCTTATCCTTGGCCACTTGTATTATTCTATCTTTTATTGTTCTATCCCCATTTGCATTCCTTCATTCTAATTTTACCCGTTGTGGACAATACCCACATGCTCTGCATACCTTATTGTCCCACATTCCTTATTCCACATGTTGCTTCTTAAACCTATATAAGTAGGGCATGCATGTACATATTTCCTCATTCTGGGTATCAACTAGGCTTAGGCCCTTCTACCTTCTCCTCCTCTGTTAAGTCCTCTACTCAGGACAGCATCATCGGCATCCTCCTGAGTACCCCGTCTGTTGCAAATCAGTGGCATGCATGGAAGAGTAAGGTGCAATGCATGAGTACGTTGAAGCCAAAGCCACTACTTCCAGCCTGTAGGACTTGGCCATTCCCATCTGACATCTCGGCATTCCTGAAGCTTGACAACGCCATAAATAGCCCTAGTTAATACAGAAGTGTTCGTTTGTACCTGCAAACTAGAAGGTTCGTAAGCCTTTCAACTCAACTTTGTGGATCTCAACAAATATGCTCAAGGCTCCACTACGGTTGACTCTTCCGACAACCTGGATAGCATTAAACAGCATGTTCCAGAATTCTATCATGACTTTGCTGATGTTTTTAGTAAACAGTGCGGTAATACACTAGCACCTCATAGACCTTAACCTCAAGGGTGGCACTTCACCCCCTCTTGGTCCTATCTATCTCCTCTCAGTATCCAAACTCCAATTACTACGAGATTTCATTGACAAACACCTCAACATGGGCTTCATTTGATCCTCATGTTCGTCACACGGTGCCCCAGTACTATTCATATGCAAGAAGGATGGCTCCCTGCAACTCTGTGTAGACTTTTGTGGTCTAAACAGAATTACAAAGAAGGACTGTTATCCACTTCCCCTTATTTCCGACCTCTTAGATGCCCCTCAAGAAAGCTCATATATACACCAAAATTGACCTCCGACATGCCTATCATCTTGTTCGAATTGCCGAAGGGGACAAATGGAAGACAGCCTTTAGGACTTGTTATAGATCCTTTGAGTGGCTTGTCATGCCTTTTGGTCCATCCAATGCCCCCACTTGTCAAGCGTCGGATACTGACGGACTTCGGTACTGCCGAGGGGCGTTGGCGAAAAGGTCGGGCGGACTATGGCCAAGTCCTGCAGGCCAAGAGTAGTGGCATTGGCTTCAACGTGCTCGTGCGTTGCGCCCTACTTGCCGTGCGTGCCACTGTATTTGCCACAGACAGGTACTCGAGGGGATGCTAATGATGCCGGCTCGAGTCGAGGACTTAACAGGAGAGAAGAAGGTAGAAGGGCCTAAGCCTAGTCGATACCCAGAATGAGGAAGTATGTACATCCATGTCCTACTTATATAGGTTAAGAAGCGACATGTGGAATAAGGAATGTGGGACAACAAGATATGCAGAGCATGTGGTTATTGTCCACAACGGATAAAATTAGAATAGGGAATGCAACGCGGGGATAAGACAATAAAAGACAGGATAATAGAATGTGTCCAAAGATAGGACAATAGGAGGTGCCAGACTATAAGACAAGGCTTGTAACCGAGGATAGTACAAGGACAGGAAGTCCCGAGGTGAAACGGACCGAGGGGTGTGGATGGCGGATGTGCCGAGCTGGGACCGGCGCACCAAGTGTTATGCATATGACGCGGGCACTTGGTTGTGGATATAGGATGCTTGCTTGGTCGGCACTGCCGGCGGATGGGTCTCGGTACGTGGACTTGACACCACTGCATTTTAGCACTTCATGAACAACATTTTTGGCGAGCTATTAGACAATTGCACCATCATCTATTTGGACGATATCCTCATCTATTCCAATGGTGAATCCTTGCATATCAAACACATTCGCAAAGTTCTTCAATGATTATGCAAACACAACCTTTATGCTCGAGAAGACAAATGCTCTTTCCACCAAACATCTGTGGAATACCTCAGATATATCCTATCACCCGATGGTCTTACAATGGCAGAAGACAAAGTCAAATGCATCACTCAATGGCCCGAGCTATGAAAAGTCAAAGATGTCCAATCATTCCTCAGATTTGCGAACTTCTATCGACGATTCATTTTCAACTATTCCTCCATTACAACTCTGCTTACTTGACTCACTCGCAAAGGTCTGGCATGGAACTGGAGTGAGGAGTATAGAGATGCATTTAATAGGCTGAAACTGGCATTCATGTCTGCCCCCATCTTAACTCATTGGACTCCTGATTTGCCCTTGATTGTGGAGACAGATGTGTCAGACTACACTTTAGCAGCTATACTCTCTCAACATGCACCAGATGGCAAGCTTCATCCTGTCACTTTTCATTCCTGAACTTTCACTTCTTCCAAACTCAATTATGACGTTCACAATAAAGAACTGCTCGTAATTTTCAAAGCTTTTCAAAAGTGGCGTCACTACTTGGAAGGTTCCAGCAACCCTGTCAATGTCATCACCGATCATAAGAACTTGGAGCACTTTTGCATGACCAAGTTGTTGACTAGACATCAAGCTAGGTGGTTGGAATACCTTTCCCAGTTTAATCTCATTATTCGTTTCAGACCAGGTTGTTTGGGCACTAAGCCTGATTTGCTCACTAGATGATGGGATGTCTACCTTAAGGAGGGGATGAGCGACTACACCACCATTAATTCCCAGAACCTTTGACCCATCTTCTCTCAACATCAGTTAACCATGTCCCTTCAAGCCATGAGCCTCATTGAACCAGTACTGAGGGCCTCGACTCTTATGGACACCAAGTGCATCCTGAATGACATTAAACATCATCTTCCTTCTGACTCCTTAGCCCAGAAACACCTCGCAAATGACGATGACCCAAAGTGGCAGACTAATTCCAATGGTCTGTAACTATTTGACGATCACATTTACATTCCCGAGGCACAAGACTTACGCTTACACCTGTTACAACATAAGCATGATCACATTCTTTCTGGACACTTCGGAATTAACAAAAGCATAGACCTCGTTAGACATGACTACAATTGGCCTCGCATGAGGTCATTTGTCAAAGACTACTGCAAATCCTGTATGACATGTATGTGGAATAAATTGCAATGTCATAAGCCCTACAGATTGCTCAAGCAGCTTCCAGTGCCAGAAAATCCCTGGAACTTGATATCCATGGACTTCATCGAACAGCTCCCCACATCTTCGGGATTCATGGCCATCCTAGTCATCATCGACCACTTTTCCAAACAGTCCATCTTCATTCCCACTTCCATTACCATCACTTCTGCTCAGCTCACAGAACTCTTCGTACTTCACGTATTCTCCAAACACGGCATTCCTTCCCACATCACTTCAGATAGAGGCTCGGAATTTGTGTCTCACTTTTGGCATTCCCTCAGGAAAGCCCTCAATATGAAGTTGCATTTCACCTCAGGCTATCACCCAGAAGGCGATGGCCAGACTGAGCATACTAATCAGATATTAGAACAGTACCTTCACATCTATTGCAACTATCAGCAAGACAACTGGGCTTTGTTATTACCCCTTGCAGAGTTCGCCTATAACAACACTCCTAGTGCCACCACTAGAGTCTCGCCTTTCTTTGCCAACAAAGGCTATCATCCTAATTTCACCATTCATCCCGAACGTGACCTCACTTCATCCTGAGTGCAAGACTTTGTAGTCGACCTGGACAAATTGCACCAGCAGCTTCAAATCAATATTCTCAACGCTCAACAAATGTACCAGACCTCAGCAGATGCTAAATGACTCCCATCCCCAGACTTTCCTATTGGCAGTCTCATGTTTATCAAAGCTAAATTCCTCAGGACTATCCATCCCATGAAAAAGCTAGCTGAGAAGTTTTTGGGTCCATTTGAAATCATTGCACATCCTGGTACTCACTCAGTTACTCTGAAACTCCCAGGCTACATGAACGCAGTACATCCTGTATTCCACATTTCAATGCTCAGGCCAGCCTCTCCTAATCCCATTCCTAATCACATTCAACCACCTCCACCCCCAGTCATCATCGACAGCAAAACCAAATTTGAGATATCTGAGATCCTCGACTCAAAAATCGATAATTGATGTATGGTGTGCAGGCTATTGTACTTAGTGCGGTGGGCAGGATACAAAGGCACAGATGAAGAAACTTCATGGCTCCTTGCAACAGAACTTAACCATGCTTCAGAACTCATTCAAGACTTTCACAAGTCATATCCATCCCAACCTGGACCATTACCCATTCTATAAGCACCTTGCAATTTCTCTTCCATTTACTCTTGCTCATTCCATTTATTATCACTCTTTGCATTTCAGTTCCTTTCATTCTGTCTTCAAGTTCAAAAAAAAAAAACCCCCCTTCAATTCCGATCCACTCACTCCAACTCGCAATTCAGCTTCTCCTTTCTGTTTTATAAGTTCAACTCCCAGCTCCCATCCATCATTCCTTATTCCAATTCAACTCTTAATTCCAAACCATTCACTCAATTCACATTCAAGTCCAATTCAAGAGAAAATACAATTAAAGTCCACACTCTATTCTACAATCCTAAATCTACCTCTCCATCCTCAAACTCATCAAAGGCACTCTTTGGTTGCCCATCCCCCATCACCCAATTTTCCCAAGTCCCACGTACCCTTGGTGGCTCCAGTTCCAACTCCCTACTCTCTGACCTCTGAGATGCCAGCTGCATATGCAAGTCTCTCACCTCACCTCGCAATTCCTCATTGGTCATGCGACTCTCTGATAGTTGGAACTTGTGTTCCACAACTTCCTTGCGAAGTTTGTCAACTGACTGCTGCAGCTCTTGAAGCATGAAGGTCAACACGATGACCAGTGAAGGTACAGGGGGTGCAGGGGTTACGATTCTGGGAGGAGGAATGACCACATGAGGGAGGAGGTGGAGGGGATGGCATGGGCAGTGGTGGAGGTGGCAGAGGGGTTGGCATAGGAGGTGATGGGGGAGGAGGTGGCAGAGGAGGAGCAGGTGTGGGTGAGGAGACTGTTATCTGTGGTGTTGGCACCGCAGTAGGTGGTGGTGACAATTCATGTGGAGGGATGGATGGTAGAGGAGGCAGAGGAGAGGATGGATCAGAGAGGAATAGAGGAGTATGCACAGTGGGCTCCATCCTCGGCTTTTTAGAGGGGCCCACCTCATCAACATCATCTTCTGGCGTACCTTCCCTTAACCTCTTCTTCAACCTCAGACTTCTCTCATCCTCAGGATTCTGCTCCCTAACCTTTCCCTTGCCCTTCCTCTTACTCATACAGCAACCTCTCTCATTGATTCTACACCCCACTCCTCTCTTACCACACCATACACATGCACCCAAGTCCAGAACACCATCCCACTTCCTTAGGCATGTGTTGCCTCACTTCACGCAGTGCTTGCATGGCTTTTCAGCCACTTATCCATGAGACCAGGGCATATGGTCGTCTTCTTCACTCAACCTCACTTTTTGATAGAAAATACCATGGAAGTCACCCTCATCATTCCTCATCTGAAGACGAGCATACTGCAACAAAGAAATCAGTAAAAAAATTAATTCTGAGACAATACTTTTACTCACCTTTGCACTTTTTGAATTTGCCCCTTCAACCCAGGGCTCTTGCACATTGATATGCTCTTGTTTGAGCAGCATCTTTCTGCCTCAATGGTTAACAATGAGGGGGACAGAATAGTGACAGGGTGGACGGGTTCACCTCTAAGGTAACTGGTGATTGGCGAGGGGTAGAGACCCATTAGCTTCTGCACATAGGCAGGGTTAATGTATGAGGGCTCCATTTCAACAACAAATGGTTACCACCCAAAATCCCTCATGAATTCTCTTATATGCTCTCACATTTCCAAACTCCAATGGGGCCACCATTCTAGAACTTCATTTCCATGGCCTCATGGGACTCAGCCATAAGGGGGGGATACTGTTAGGAACCGTATGCCAGCATGCCTGACTATTCATTTCAGCCCACTCAGCCCAACTATGCCTTTACTCGCCTATTCAACTATATGCCCTCAGCCCACAGACTATATACACCTCATGTATCCATCTTGGCATCACATGCTCCTGTCAATTCACTCTACTCATTTACATCAAACTCCATATGCTTGCAATTCCATTCTTACTTCATTTATGTTTAATATCCTTTCATTTACACTCTGCTCCACTTTCATTTATTTGCAATTCTGTTCTATCTCTTATATCCAATCTGTTATTACATTCCTTGTAGGGTAACTCCATTAGGAATCAGGGTGACATGTCACCCCTCAATGTCATGGAGGAGATCAAGATTGGGATGTAGTATTTCCATTCTCGCTTTTCATGATCCTTGGCTTTCTTATCTATTATAGGAATCTAGTCGACTCCTTGTAGATTTGAAAGTAGTATAAAGATCTTGTACATTCAGTAGTTCAGTCCTCAGTCAGATAATCGATTTTGATTTCAACTAAGCCTTTCTTTCTGTCTCACTATTCCAAAATTAGAGGCCAGTGCAATCTGGTGGGTGTAACATACAAGTTGAAGCCATATCCTACTTTGAACCTCGCCATTGTTTACCTTTGGGAGATATTACATTTAATTATGATTACGTTATTCCTTCACATTGTAACACAGATAATCGACTAAGATTTTAACTAAGCTTCTTTCCGTTTATCTTAGACTTTATTCTGCTCTCATTTTTACAAAATTAGGGTCCAGTGCAATCTGTTGGGTGCAACACACAAGTTGAAGCCCTACTCAGAACCTAGCCATTGCTTCAACCTTGGGAGATATTATGTTTATTACAACTACATCATTCTTTTACATTATAACAGCTAGTATGTTAATTTAACACCTTCCTAGTTAGAAAACTCCTCCAGAATCTGGTGGTCTGTGCACAGAAGGTGGTGGAAGGTAGTAGAAGCTTGTAGAAGTTCCTAAACTTATTTTGGGCTATTTTCCTTATTTAACATTAAAATGGGCATTTTAGACCAGATTTTAGCATGTGATTAAGGGCAGAGGCAGTGCAGGGGCAGTCTAGTATCTCAGGCTAATATTTGTATGAGACAGGGAGTGTCTCAGGCTAATATTTGTGTGTTTCTAGGAGAAACCGGTAACCTGGCTCTGGGCTTGAATCTGGTTGTAGCGCTTGACAGTGGAGTTTGAGTTTCAGGCCAAACCTTTGGTGGTAAACAACAGAAGTTGAATTGGGGATGATGGGAGTATTAGGGATTATTGTAAAGCACCAGGAAGGCTAGGAAGGCCTTGGGGGAGGAAGATTTGAATAGGACATCCCAGATTTATTAGCAAGTAAATGTTAATATATTGAAATAAGGTAGTGGTATGATAGAAGGCTTTCTTTTTTTGTGCTTTAGTCTTTTTATACTTTTTTTGTCTTTATCTATCAACCACCAAGGAATCCCCAACACAGGGTTGCCAGGTGGCTTGGGGGCTCATTTGTGGGCATCAAGCATCATGTCAGAAGTACAGGTGATGTCATTGGCAGCAGCATCCCTGGATGACCAGTTCCCCTTATCATTTATGGTCTCTTCATCTTGCTTGTGACTCCTGGTATCTGGGTTTCCCTTGCTCATTTCTGTCTTGTGGGTTCATAGTTTCCATTATGGACCTCGTTTCTTTTACCAACCAGGTAACAACTGTTATTGAAGCCCCTCCTCCACTGCCACAGCTCCAAAACCTCTGAGCAACAGCAAGTCCGACTACCCCCTATGCTCATTGCTCGTTGACAACTTTGGCTGCATTGTCTTGGTCAATGACACACTGACGCCTGATCTTTCGACTCTGCTCAGCACCTACCTAAGTGTCTCGAGCTGTGCTTTAGATGGAGCATCTCCGATCCAAATATTCGCCCGGTGTAAGTGGCGAGACGTGTACCAACCCCAAGGATCAAAATGCGACATCTCATTTAAGTAGAGGAGGCGGGAAAGGTGCTGGCTGCTAAGATGGCCACTTGGGGCAAACAAAGAAACTGGGATCACTCACAAGCTGCTGGTGGTGCATACGACCCCTCTCTATCAATCCCATATCATGCAGACTCTTCATCCCTATATTTTTCGTATTATCCAATGGGCATAGAATATGCAGGAAAATCACGAGGGGCCCCGCAGGCATCCTCACCCGTAACTCTGTATGGTTTCACGCCATATTCAGTCCCAACCCTGACTCCGAAAGGCTGTTAGGCTATAAGGAAGGGACTCAACCGAGCTGAGAGCATCTTCGTGTGTTTCCACATGGTTGCCATCAGCATCAAGATCCCAGTGTCTCCCTTTGATTTGGGCAAGTGTACATGACTTTGAAACTTCAGAGGACGTCATTGTAACACGATTTCTGATATGTGAGTCACCAACATGCAGCATTTGATTATTCAGGGCCACCCTCCTCTACTTTGTCCTCGAGCAGTGCTAGTCACCTCAAGTCCAAATCAGCGTTCTTCGTCAAGATTATGTCAATGATCTCCTGCAGGTGAACCGCTTTATAAATTAGGAACGTGGTGCAGGCCTTCGAACTGGTGTCCACATCAACCGCAAATGACCTCCGTCCGACCTTGGTACTTCCGAGCCGTTTTTGGTATACCACTCACAGGCATGCAGGTTGTTTGAAGACCTGAAGCTTTCCGGATAGACATCGGCAGTCTTCCCTTTTCGTCCTTTCTTTAGTTTTCTAGTTTTTCCAAAAAAAATATTTTTTGACCTTCTAGTCCTTTCTCTGATCCCAACAACCGGAGTGGAGTGTACCAACATTTTGTTTTGGATGTCCTGAAACTAAGACGTCTCAAATCTTTTTGTGATGGAAACTATGAACAGCCGCCTGGAAATGTTGTTGGTTTGAGCAACTAACTACCTACATGTGGTCATGTGGTCAGAGACTTGGCAGCATTGCCCTTGAATAATGATGAATTCGCCGCCACACGATGGCAGTTGTCGTTACTTATAATTTTAATCTGCTGTTCATTCTGATTATATACCTTAGCACGATGTATCATTTGAAATGGTTCCTCACTTGTACTTGGGGAAATCTTTTTTTCCATGCCGGGACAAGGGGGGGGGAAATCTTTTTTTTTTAAATATGCGAACAGGTGTCCCGTTCAGGGGAGTGCAAGTCTGGAGGAAATTTTACCGAACGTCCCGAAAAAGTCTTTGAGAAGAGGGGTCGAATGGGTAAAAAAATAAGCAAAAAATCTGGGCGTTTCCCGATCTTATTTGTGAAACTTTGCGCTATAATGATTACTGCGAGTTGGATGTGATCCGCTTGAGCTCTCTTTACGGTAACTTCAGGATCTGGCAAAAAGCTAATCATGGTAGCTATGATTATATCCATCCTTTGATAATAACCCTCAGTCGCTCTCTAGAGTAACTGATGCTCCCAATTGGGTAAACGTTCTCTATGCGAAGCCAGCCCTGCCCTCGATCATCACGGCATGGCATATCATTGAGTAGACTATCCTATAGTATCCCTCTGTTTGTAATCCTATACACCCAATCTGGCTGTGGTGGCACCAGGTTCGGAGGTGTGATGCGTGACAGGCCGTGCATCGTGACATGGAAGGCCCCCCCAAATAAAAATTCTCATCGTATACTTGCCCATTATTTCAGAGAATAAGGGACATGTTTTTCCTTATCCCAATGTGTAAAAAAATACTTTTTCCAGTACAAGACAGGGGATGCGTGTTTGTATTTAATGTTCAGTCATCATGAGGTAAACTCGTTCTGCTCGGGCGCAAAACGCTGACATCTATTATAAGTAATACTCGCACCCCCTCAGGGATATCTCGCTCCGCACGAAATTTCGACTCTCTTGGTTGGACGTTTGACCTCTCTTCTCCTCTCTCCAACGATGGTGACCAACGCGACTGGTACGTCCTTGTTGCATGCAATATCGCTCAAT
The DNA here is from genome assembly GCA_003314275.1 of Chroogomphus rutilus. Classification (NCBI taxonomy): domain Eukaryota; kingdom Fungi; phylum Basidiomycota; class Agaricomycetes; order Boletales; family Gomphidiaceae; genus Chroogomphus; species Chroogomphus rutilus. The sequence continues at coordinate 13,894 of QLPI01009313.1, forward strand.
ATATATCGCCATTCATTTCGATCACACACACGGTCAGCAGTTCCCTATGATCGCAACAAAGATCCCCTCCATTTGTACGGCTACATTCCGACCGAGTGGGTCTGCATTACAATCCTCTGTTTGTTCAGCGTTACGACTGGTCAGTCGAGCCTATTATTCTCCCCCCTCCAAAAAAAAAAAACAACTCTTTTCACCCCCGCCGGCTGTTTTTTTTTAAAAACTATGAAGCTGACCTCTCGCCCCGTCTGGCCCAGTCCTTCATCTCGCAGAGGCAGTCCTTATCAAACCGCGGACATGGTGGCTCATTCCCACCACCGCCACGTGTGGTTTGGGAGAAATTCTCGGCTGGAGCGGGAGATTGTGGGACAGCAGAAATCCTCTGAGCCGCCATGGGTACTTGATGCAGTGCGCCGATTTTTTTCTTTCCATTCGTTCCTACTTGTCAAATGTTCTATACCACGCATGCAAGCTGACAATACTTCTCATGCTGTAGGATCGCCACGACTATCATTTCACCTGTTTTCCTCACTGCCGCAATGTACACGATCCTAGGCATTGTCATTGAGATGGTTGGCACCGAGTACAGTCGTATAGGACCTAAAACATGTCTGCTTTTGTTTTCTAATGTCCATCCCAAATAAATCACGCTAACCTGTGCGTCCTCGTCTCATAGATCTCAAGATATTTGTGACCGCCGATGTCATCGCTCTCATCGTTCAAGCTGCTGGAGGTGCCATAGCCTCAGTCGCCAACACCGATTCCCTGACAAACACCGGAGGACACATCATGCTCGCAGGAATCTTCCTCCAGATGTGTAAGTCTGTCCCGACTTTTTTCTTCGCTCACCATGGGTCATCATTTATTCTGCGTTTCTTTCTCTCTTTTTTTGATAGTCACCATGATCGGCTACACAGTTCTCGGCGCCGAGTTTCTTCTTCGTTTTTTCCTCCAGAAGCCCTTTTCACCGCGTCCGCAATCTCCAGAAATGTCTGAATCAGGTGCCCTCGAGAACGACAAAGCTTCGACAGCAGCGCGTGGAAACTGGTTACCCCCGCGTCTCGGCCTCATGGTGCTCGGTTTGGCTCTTTCTACTCTTTTCGTATTCGTCAGGTTCGATGCCCCTTTCTATCATACCCATCCCTCGCTCGACTTTTCTGATCCAAATTTATGCAGGACGGGTTATCGTACTGTAGAGCTCATCGGTGGCTGGCGCGGACACATCATCAGGACACAGGTCTACTTCAACGCTCTTGACGCAACACCCATCATCCTCGCTCTTTTCACACTCAACATTCTTTCCCCCACATTCCTGCTTCGGATATAGAGCGTTCAGAAAGCACATGAACCCTGGACATTCTACCCCCCATAGACTAGACACACAAAAAGGTCGTCACAATTTCTTGCTATGCATTACATAGGAAGGCGGGAACCCAAATCCAATTTTTTCTTCTTTGTCTTCTTCCTCTCTGACACGAGTCCATAGCAACTCTCAACTATATTTTGTCATGGATCGTCGATCTCCCTATTGTTTTTACATCCTCTCACTCAATGAATAGCGAACTATAGTGATGTTTTCTCCCCCCCCTCCTTTTATTTATCTCGTCGCTAGTGTGGATTTTGCGACGAGTTTCAATTCATTTATTTCCGCGTGCGATACCGACGATGTATCGTCATACTTATATATATATAAAGGGGGCTTCGAATCCCTTTTATTTCCGCACATACAAGTAACTCATAAATCGGATCCTGATAAGGAATGATATTGGGATTTTCCCGATGCAGGTCATTATTTTACGTACAAGGGGGAGACAATAATGAGGCTTAAAGCGCTTGACTGTTCGGACTAGGAAGGTACCCACGGGTATTCGTATCAAAGTAAATATCGATGATGTAAAGATAATAGGTTGGGGGGGGAGGGGGGGGTGGCTTTGATGTAAATTATGCATAGCGGGAATCGGGGTTACAATCACACAAACGGGTTAGCTCTTCTTTCTTTCGATCGATCGATCGAGTTGGGTTGGGGTGGGGTGGGTTTATCATTCCAGGTTCATATAACCCTACGATGGCGGACAGGATGTGTGAATGCTTTTACATAAAGCTCCAAGCCTCCAGAAGAGAGAGAGGGAAGACCTACCCATTTTTATCAGTTCTTATCGTAATAAATGTGCTCTTAATGGGAGTGGGGCCGAAGAGGGGGGGCAGGGAAGAAAAGCAAGGGATGGGATCGGCTCAGAGAATCAGAGAACCAGAGAACCAGAGAACCAGAGAACCAGAGAACCAGAGGATCAGCAAAAAAAAAAGATAATCGGCGAATAAATAATAATACGCCCGCAAAAAAAAA